>PVKC010053206.1:0-10188 GCA_004027635.1 Crocidura indochinensis
TGTCTATGCTATTGCTCAGGATTCTCCCTACCACTTGATTTTTTTAACAATATTTTTAAGTGTCAAGGTTACAGACATGTTCATAATTAGGTTTCAGCCATAAAATGCACATACCCCTTCACTAGTGCAATTTTCCAGCCACCATTGGTGCCCCCATTCCCTGCTTTTTCCCTCCCCCTGCCTGTCTTCAAGATAGGCATTTTATTTCTCTCTTTATGGTTCTCATGGTAGCTATTAGAGTAGTTATTTCTCTAACTGTACTTACCACTCTTTGTGATAAGCTTGTTATCATGGGCTAGTCCTTCCAACACTCATTTTTATTGTCTTTGGGTGCTTTATTGTATTATCTTTTATTTTTCTTAAATCCCACAGATGAGTGAGACTATACTGTACTTATCTCTCTCTGATTTATTTCACTCAAAATAATAGTCTCCAAATCTATCCATGTATAAGCAAATTTTGTGACTTCATTTTTTCTAACAGCTTCATAGTAGTTCATTATATAAATGAACCATAGATTTTTAGTCACTCATTTATTATTGGGCATCTTAACCCCTTTTTATGGCCATTCTTTGCCTGTACTTTCATTGCCAATAGTCTGATTTTGTGGACACAGGCTCAGGAAGGGCTTAGAGCAGTCAGTACTCTGGGCAATAGAAGTTGCTTTTTAGGCTTTGGCTCTCCCTGAGGGCAGGGATGCAGACAGAGAGGGGCTTTGTATTATGTGAGTGGTTGTCTAGTAGGCCCAATCTCTACACAAGAACTGATGCATCTTCAGAAAAAATGAGTGATAAGTCAAGTCCCATGATTATGGCATCCTCTTTCCTTCACCCATTTGGAGGGAAAGCAGCAACAAACAAAACAAACAAACAAACAAATAAAAAGAAAACAAAATCTACCATCCCATCACTTAGAAATAGCTATGCTAAGCCATTTGATGTACATTATTTTGCCTTCTTCCCCTAAAGATACATATTGTTTTAGTAAAAGCATATCATTCCATAACTTAACAATATCCATAAACATATCTACTTCTTGTACTTAACAATATTCATAAGCATTTCCTAGTGTCATTATATAGTTTTGTACAGCATCTTTTTATGTCTGCAATGAATTTCATCATATGATTATAGCATAATTTATTTAATAATAGCAAATATTTATAAAATGCTTCCTATGGGCAAGGCATTACATGCACCATCTAATTTATTCCTCATCATAGATCTATGAGGTAAGTACTATTATTACCCCATTTTTATAAATAAAAAGCTAGTTTGGAAGCAATATTTAGCCCTAAGCTAGTTAGTTATTATGCTGTATTGCCACCTTCATGAAGCACCCATTTCTGGCATTTAGATTTAAATATTACTACAGACCTGTGAAGAACATCTTTACAACTATATGTTTTACACATGCTGTTGTAATTTTCAGGGATACAGTTCTAGAAGGAAAGCAGCAAGGTCAAATAAAATGCATATTTATACAAATTAAGAGGGTACAGAGGACCTGTGTGGTGCATGAGCAGACCACACACAGTGAAGCTGATCCAGAGGTCTTGTTGATGAAGGCACCATCCACACCCTTTTTCCTTTTCTTCCTGTTCACTGGAAAGGTTGCAATATTGGAACTCCAAGCACCATTATTTAGAGCGATAATTTTCTAGCACCCTTAAAAACACTGACATGTCTATTTATAAAACTATGACCACATTGTAAGGTAGGGAAAATACTTTTATTTACAATTTTTGATTATAATAAGGCCAAGTACATATTTAAAATTTGTTACTAAGCCATCTGTAATTTTTCCTTTAATGAGTCTCCTGCCCATATCTTCTGTGCCATGCTTATGATGTAGAAACGTATGGAAATCAAGTGCTTTTGCTTCAATTTTGTTTCTGGAATGAATAAGCAAGGACTAAGTAAGTAAATGAATGGTTAAAGGTGCGTATTCATGTACAGATGGATAAATTGAAGAGAATGGATGGTGAATGAATGTAGAATGTCTGGATAAATAGAGCTGAAAAGGGGGAGAGATAATAAATGGGTTGGTGATGGATAAGTGAATAGAGGGTGAATAGGTAGATAAATGAAATGGAGAGAGAAAAAATGGATGGATGGATGGATGATTGGATGGATGGTTGGATGAATGGTTAGATGAAAATGGAAAATAGAGGACAAAGAGATAGATAAATGGAAATGGAGGCAAGGATAAATAATAATTGAGACATTTCCTGGATTGTCCCACCACAAGTCATTTGCACAGAAACTGATGACACATTTTCATCTCTGCCTTACTGACTTGGTAAGATTCCATCAACAGGAGCCCTCTTTCTATTTACAGTGTAATGCTTACTAGGATTGGTCTGGACTACTTCTCTAGTTTAGAAATTATTCTTAGAAAAAAATTCCAAATAACACAAAAAATTCCATGGTTCTTAGAGGGAGATCTCTGTGATAGCCAAAAGAGTAACTCCTGAATATCTAGGGACATTGTTACTAGCTACACAACTTGAAACAACAGGAAAAAATGTCCTTGATATTTGCACTCTTATTATTCATTATTATTCTCAGAATTCTATTAAGAGGGTTAGGAACTCTATTTTTTCTTTCTACTTCAGAAATTCCTCAAATCCTTGCTTCATGACTAGCAAAATATTATACAGTTGAAACTTAGAAACTTACTATGACAGATTTCAATTGAAGGTGCATTGAATAATAATTCTAAAATGTCCTGTAATTCTAAAATTACACCTGTGGTTGAGATATACAACCTCATCTCCAGATGATATTACTGGAAAATATATGTAATATATGTTACTATATTTTAACTATATAATGATAATAAATCTAGATGCATTCAGTTGAAACTATACTTTGAATTTTATTCTTTTTTTTTCTGGGTCAGTGATAAGTGGGATGATATTCTCTTGTGATATTGTGCAGGGAAGCAAGCCACAGTTTTCTTCAGCCTCACATCCATGAGGGTAACAATCTTCTACTGGCTATACTGGAGCTTATCAGAAGAGAGGAAAATTGATGATGCTCTGTAGCTGTAGTGATTGATTTTACTTCAATGCCTCAGACATTCTTCAGACCTAGTATGCTTTCAGCTATGCATGTTAAGACCGAGAAACTGCAATCATTCTGGTTTCACTTTTAGCACTGTGTTCTATAAGTTACATGAATAGCAACATTTTATTATAAAATAGTCTGCGTTAAATTTTGCTCAACTATAGGATAATGGAAATGTTCTGTGAGTATTAAATTAGTCTAGACTAAACTTTGGCTCTTGGCTAGTTAGGTGAATTAAATGCTTTTTGAGTTATGACCATTTAAATTGATAATTTACTCATCTAAAGTCACAAATCTGCATCTCTCTTGAGAAATTCCTGGATTCAGAATCTATCTGATCCAGACCTCTATGACTGGGTTCACCAACCAGTTTGCACTTACTTCATGCAAGGAACTGTACTATCTTTCTAGTACTAAAGTCTGCTTTACTTCTATATGTAGATAATGAACTAGTGGAAACGGAAAAACAGAAAAACAATTTTACTTACCATTGTGTTGAAAAAAATAAATACCTTAGGAAAAATTTTAAAGAACACCATCAAAAAACATGTACACTGAAAACTAGACATTTTTGAATTACAAAAGACACAACAAAATGGGAAGATAATCCATGCTCACAGATCAGAAGAATTAACGATGTTAAAATGACTATATTACCTTATGAAATATGCAGATTCAATTCAATTCTCATCAAAATCTGACCTTTCCAGAGGTGGAACAAAAACTCTGAAATTTATTTGGAACTTCAAAAGACCTTAAATAACAACGACACTCCTCAGGAAAGAGAGTAACCGTGAAGATATCTCCTTTCTTCCCAACTTTAAACTACCAATTGATAGCAACTAAAATATCATAGCATTATATTAAATCAGAAGACACAGGATTCAAGAGGACAGAATGAAGATCTTAGAAATACACTAATAGGAACATACACTAATACGAAATAAGACAGATACTAATTTACAACATAGTCCCCAGGTAATTACCATGAAACAAGAAAAGTCCCTTTAGCAAATGGTGTTGGAAAATCTGGATAGATACATGCTAAAGAATAAAACTAAATCACTACCAAATACCATATACAAAAAATAATTTAAAATGGATTT
Source organism: Crocidura indochinensis (assembly GCA_004027635.1). Classification (NCBI taxonomy): domain Eukaryota; kingdom Metazoa; phylum Chordata; class Mammalia; order Eulipotyphla; family Soricidae; genus Crocidura; species Crocidura indochinensis. The sequence continues at coordinate 4,178 of PVKC010053206.1, forward strand.
AGTGCTTAAATATAAACACACAGAATAAAACCTAAGTGATAATACTCACTGACCCTTGCCTTAGAGAAATGTTTGAGAACAAAGGCAAAACAAACAGAATGCATCAAACTAAAAAAATCATGCAATTATATGTACATCAAATATCTGAAAAGATAAAATAAACATAAAATTCAATAATCAATATCCAACTGGAATAAGAAAGAGAAGATTTGAATAGACACACTTCTGAAAATATGAAAAAAACAAAACACTTCTGAAGATATCCAATGGCATAAGATATGTACACCATCTCTTATTTGGAAAATATAAGTCAAAACAATAATGAGATATCACTTTACACATTGAGAATGACTGTTACCCAAAAGTAGGAAACAAGTGTTGGAGAGATTGTGGGCAGAAGAGAGGGAGTCTTGGTGGATGGAAATTGGTATAACCAGTATAGAAAACTTTGCAGATTCTTAAAAAAAAATAGAAACTCCATAAGTGCATTTATTTTACTTCTGGATACATACCTAAAATATTGATTCAAGGGCCAAGAATGTAGGTTAGAAGATAAGGTACTTGGCCTGTATGCAGCCAGCCCTAGTACAATTTTGGCACTGCATATGGTCATTGGCTACTCACAGTAGTGATTTCTGAGTGAAAATATAGAGCTAGTGAAGAGCCCTGAGCACAGCTGGGTATGGTCCAATTCCTATCCATCAAGAAACATAGCAAAATAACCAAAAACTTAAAAAGATTCTATGTCACCATGTTTATTACTTATAATAGTGAATAACTGGCAAAAGCATAAGTGCATGTCACTTAATGAATGAGCAGGAAGAATATAATACATAAAACAATAGAGTATTATTGAGGTATATAAAAGAATGAAAACCTATATATGCAGTAACATAGCTGCTAGTCCTAAGGAAAATTCTGTGTTATGAAATAAGACAGTCAGGAGAAAGCAAGTAATGTATGATTCTTAGATGTTACCTAAAAAAAAAAGTAAACAATATTAAAACTTAGGGATCGTAATTTGATTATCAGAGGGAATATAGATAGTCAAACAGGACAAAGGGGACAACTGGAAGAGAAAAGGTAGAATTAGACTTTCAGGAGTAAACTTAGTGCATATATGGCATAGCAACTTTCAGTAATTCCTGAAACTTAGTGTTTAATGCAATGCTATTTTAATATAATTCTATTTATACATTATTGTTTCTCTGAAAAAATTCAAATGAATTCATGAATGTATAACATTTTTTTCAAGTTGGCTTTGCTGCCTAAAAGATCACTTAGTTCTCTAACATTCTACAAGTCATCAGTAATTAAGTTAATAAATTTAATTTAAAATAATAAAATTTATATTACTCAAAAAGTAAAAGTACTTTTGAATAGTAATAATAGAATATGTTATCAGAATTAATTAAAAAGAAAAGAATTTAACTTATGTGTAAAGAATAGAATACAAAGAAAGATAAACTCTTTGGAACTTTCAGTAGAAAGGTTATTAGACTACAAATTCAAAGCACATATAGTAAAAAGTTTCAGCATAATTTATATTCTGACTTATTAAATTTATTTTGACTTGTATAAAAATAAAAATAATTCTAAAAAGAAGAGAAAATTTTTTTTACCAAATATAGACTACATATGTATGTATACAAAATAATTAAATAAGAATAGTTTAAGAATAGACAAATAGGTTAATAGAACATAACACAGATTCACCATTCATAAATAGATCCTTAATATTTGATAGAGGAGATATTATAAAATATCACGGAAGAAAGAAAATCCTTTTTTTTTTTTTTTAGGGACAATTGAGCTTAGATTTCTACTGCCCAAACCATAGTCATAGGTTCTAACAACTTTGGTCATTTGTATTAGAAAATTCTATAAAATTGTTTTATCCCTATGGGGATTTCTCTGGAAATATTGTTCCAGCTTGCTTCTCTGGATGTGTCAGAATATTTATAGACCATTTAACCTCATATAATCATTCCACTTTTTGTTTAAATAAGCTAGGGTGAATTCAGTTATCTGCAATCTAAAAAAATGTTAAATAGACATTTAGTTCTATGTCCAGGTACATATAATTAGGAAAAATTCCAATATGTGTATAGCAGTCATAGACAAGAATATTCTCAGTAAGTTTGACTGCAGTGCTGAAAACCTGGAAGCAAAGATCATATCCAATAGATTAAGGAATAAATAAATTGAGATATAGTCAAATAATGTCATCTTGTTCAGTAGCAGGATCATTTAACAAGATCTGCATGGCACAACTCAGATTAGTATCAGATGCATAATGTCGAGTCAAAGATGTTACTTACAATGATACCATTTACATAAAACTCAGATTGTATTCATACACATATGCATATATTTATATTTACACATAAACTATAACAGTAATGTTGAAAATATGCACTCAATGTGATTTTTATCTGAGAAGGAAAATAGAGGATTATTAGAGAAGCAATTTTTATTTTAAAAGATATATTTCATTAATGATTTGTTTTTGTTTTGTTTTTGTTTGTTTTTGTTTGGCTTTGGTTTTCAGGCCATTTCTGGCGGTGTTAAGGTGTTCAGGGGCTCTGCGTCCTGAAATCGTTCCTGACAACCTCAAAGGAATACCGTATTTTCTGGTGTATAAAATGACACTCTGATTTTACAGTGAAGACATAGGTTTAGACCTATATTTGCTGTATAAGACTACTCCCCCCTCACCACTTTCAAGGCAACGCCAGTTCTTTTTTTAATTAAATTTTTAATGAACATACAGTAACATACATTGATAGGATAAATGGAAGGTCTCTTCACAAATGGAAATGCCATGAACTTGACAGAGAAACAAGAAATCCAAAAGAGAACATTAGCAATGATGCATCATCTGGAAAGAAAATTACATGAGAACTTGCAGAAAACACTTGTTTGTGACTGACTGGGATGGTAAGATGTTTTTCTAGGCAGAGGAGCATTCCTACTTTAATAGACTTCCTCTCTGACTCTGGTCAATCAGAGTAGGCTTTTTACAGTGTAGATTTGGGTACAGAACATAAAAAGCCTGCTTGATTGGCTGACTTAGAGAGGCGGTCAGAGCAGCCTTGCAGTGATTGGTGCAGGATCAAGTTGGAAAATTCGTTTCGTGGCAATATCCAGAAGATTTCCATTTAGTGACACATCGAAGCATTTTTCATTATATAATCGGAGTATAAGACTACCCCTGATTTTTGTTTGACTTTTTTTCATTTCAAAAGTGTTCTTATATGCCAGAAAATACGGTATATGAAATGCCGGGAATAGAACCTGGGTCCATCCTGGGTCGGCTGAATGCAAGGCAAATGCTCTACCACCATTAATCATATATATATATATTTTTTAAAAAAAGCATGAATTAATTTCTGGTTCTGAGAGTATGATGTTTATTATTCTTTGCACTTTTCTATATTTCTTAAACCAAAGAAGAGTAAGAAAAGGAAGGGAGGGAAGACAGATGTTCGTGATGGAGAGAGGAAGAAAGGAAGGAAAGAAAAAAGAAAGGAAGGCAGGAAGGAAGGATGGCAGGAAGAAAGAAAGGAAGGCAAGAAGAAAGAATGGAAGGAAGAAAGGAAGGAGGAAGGCAGGCAGGAAGGAAGGATGGAAGGAAGGAAGGATGGAAAGAAGGAAGGAAGAAAGAAAGAAAGGAAGAAAGAAAGAAAGAAAGAAAGAAAGAAAGGAAGGAAGAAAGAAAGAAAGAAAGAAAGAAAGAAAGAAAGAAAGAAAGAAAGAGAAAGAGAAAGAAATAAGATGAACAGAGAAAGAAATAAAAATATTACTCCTGGTTGCTATCTTTTGCATAGAAATAATCACAGGGTATATTTCTCCTTGAAATCAGTGACATGAGAACCTCATATGCATGTTTTTTAAAACTATTTAATTATTTAGAAATTATTATCATTAAATACTGAGAATGAGGTTTCCTTTTTATGCATTACCTCCTAGGAAATGCAGCTAAATTTCAGGCTCAGCAGTGATAATTAACTCATTTCAAGTGCTTGATAATCTCTATTTATCTGTTCCTTTTGAACGTTTTTCTCCTGTTATCTTATTTCATATACTATTTTATTCCATAAGCCATCTCAGATGAACTTGGGAAACAATCAGGGTACAAACTCTTAACTTAAAAAATAGGACAACTTTTTTCTCTAATTCTATTTCTGAACTTGATTAGTATAATAGGAAGGCATCATTGGTATAATCTTGAAATTGGATCCTGGCATGAGGTTTTATATAACTGCTCTTAGAATGTCTTTGTTCAGTACAAGCTTTGGAGCATGCTTAGGCTCTGGAAATAGGTGAGGAGAGGGAGAGGAAGCAATGATCATGAGCAGGATGCAATCCTGGCCATCTATCATGTACTGCAGGGTTGTTTAGGTTGTGGTAAAAGAGCTTGTTTTTGTGTAAGAAAGATGCTTACTTTTATGCACAATGATTTGCCCAATAGAACTCAGAAGGAGGTATCAGGTATATTAGCAAGAAAATGCCCCTGGGTCAGATGTAATCATTGATTTGCTCAATGATCCTGGTCAACAGTTATAATGGAAAGAGGTTGAATTTTCAGGTCAGGCACACTGGCTTGGAATCTGGTCACTGCAGTTTCTCTCTGTGTCACAGTGAGTAAATTATCCTCTCTGAGCCCTGGTTTCTTAGTTTCCAACTAGAGATTATCTTTCTTACAAAAGTGAAGATAAAAGAAGTGTTATGTCCTGCACCAAATACCTGACAACATTGGAGCCTGGGTAAACATTAGTTCCAATTTCCTTTTTACTATATCTACCAGATAGCCTAGTTGTGATGAGATGTTAAAAAAAAATACCTTTGGGGCCCGGGAGATAGCATGGAGGTAAGGCGTTTGCCTTTCATGCAAAAGGTCATCGGTCAAATCCCGGTGCCCCATATGGTCCCCCGCGCCTGCCAGGAGCGATTTCTGAGCATGGAGCCAGGAGTAACCCCTGAGCACTGCCGGGTGTGACCCAAAAACCACAAAAAAAAAAAAAATACCTTGGACTATTTTTTGGAATGGAAGTAATAAAACTGTCTAAATATACAAAGTATTTTATTTTATTTTTTGGTTTTTAGGCCACACCCGGTGACGCTCAGGGGTTACTCCTGGCTATTCGCTCAGAAGTCGCTCCTGGCAGGCACGGGGGACCATATGGGGAACCGGGGGATCGAACCGCGGTCTGTCCTAGGTTAGCGCAGGCACCTTATCTCCAGTGCCACAGCCCGGCCCCACAAAGTATTTTTTTTAAATAATTTTTATTGTGAACAAAGTGAATTATGAATCTTTCACAGTAATATTTAAGGAATATAGTGACAATGAATCGGGGGCATCCCCTACCACCAGTGTTGTCCTCCTGCCACCCCTGTTCCCAGCATGCATACCAATATCTCCATCCTTTGCCCGCCTGCCTGACTGCTAGTATAACTGGTCCCCTCTGTGTATAATTTGTTGTAGATTGGGTATCGATTCTGTTGTTGTTGACTTTGGATTTGGTGTTTAAGTCTGATCATTTTTTATTTCTACTCAATGTTCATACAACTGCTTGATCCTGATTCAATCCATTTCCCCTCCTCCCCAATTAATGAGGCAAAACAAGTTGATTCAAGTTATGTAGTTCTGCTTGAAAAAAAAAAGAAAAGAAAAAAGAAAAACAAACTGAGAGGAGTCCATCTAGAGGTTATAAATATCAATTTAAAAGAAAAAAGGGAAAAAGAAGAAAAACATAACAAAACAAAAACAAAAATAAACAAAAGCAAAACCAGCAACTACAAAAAAGCACAACAGCAACAACAACAATAACAAAAAACAGCCAAATAATCATGAGAAAGAAGGGGGGAAAAAGGAAGGAGGACTGGTGTGGCAAGGTTTTGTGCTTTCTTCTTCTTCTTCCTTCTTCTTCTTCTTCTTCTTCTTCTTCTTCTTCTTCTTCTTCTTCTTCTTCTTCTTCTTCTTCTTCTTCTTCTTCTTCTTCTTCTTC
>PVKC010053207.1:0-10158 GCA_004027635.1 Crocidura indochinensis
GAGTACTTTGAATGTGGCCCCAAATATAAATAAAAATACTTTAAAGAGTGGAATCCAATGCTTCACATGTGAGAGGTCCACATTCATTCCCTGGCACTGCATGGTCCTCTGAACACTTAGCCAGTAATCAATTCAGAACAATGCAAGGTTTGCCCCCCAAAATTATCAAGTAAATATAAGTAATATACAGTTGATTCCAAATCTATATTATAATTATTAAAATTGATAAGAGATACAGCAATCAGTCACTAATGGGACTTATAACTTAGAACTTCAGGTTACACATGCCCTCTTGTCAGTGGGTTACAGTTGTTTTCAGGTTGAAGAGTTATGATACATCTGTCTTGCAATTACTTAACATCAGCTAATACCTTAATGTGGGTTACAGCTTGACTCATTTGTTTAGGTCTATTTTTTGTCTAGGAAGGAAGAGAGATATATGACTAAGAGTTACTGGAAAAATATTATTGGAAATTTCAGGAAAAAATGAAACAAACCTTCCATCATATTTTTCCATTAAATCACGTTATCAATTTGAATTTCTCATTTCAATTAATTCTGCCAATTAAATTAGTTGTGGTGTGTGCTAGATATATTATTCTAAGTAGCTGAGAAAAACTCTCAATAATAAAAATTATTTGTTAATCTTTTGAAACATTGCATTTTGATGTTATATAGGGGTATTAAGGTTCAGGTATGCATAATAGAGAATATATGTAAATATATACTACATTAAGTTTATTTTACCTTGGCAAGAAAATATTAGTGAAGCTGAAGATATAGCAATTATTTTTACAGAGGTCCTGATTCTTATGAACCATACTGACTAAGATGTCCAGTAAATGAAGAAAAAGTTATGTTGATATTTTGCTTGTAGGGCAGAGGTTACACATATAACTTTCCACCTGATTATTGCCTTTAGCCAGTTATTGTTTCTACTAATTTTCTGTTTCTTGAAAATCACATTATTCATAAATTAGAGGTCACTTTTAGGTATAAAAGTTAAAACTAATCCAACCCATTTTAAAATTTTAATTCACTACCGATTTACTTCTTTGTCTTCTCTTTCACTAAAGCAATAGCTAGACTTGGGGCAGTGTGAAAATAGAGCTGAACTAATTCCTCCCATTCTTTTTCAGAGTTCCTTTCTCCTCCAGGATTGGAGATGAGAAGAGCTGTAATATGTATTCAATATGTAATATGTTTCAATAGTTATTACTTCCCTGACTCGAAATGACTATTCATGAACGCTGTATTCAACGCATGTATTGGACGTATTATTGAATAAGAGGGCAGCTGGAAGTACAGGGTTTGTACATTCTCCCAGGTAATTAATTTGCTGACATCCAGTTGTAACCCCTTCCAAATTGTTCACTGGTAACTTCTGGGGTTATCTCACCAATATAATCTCTTTTAGAAAGATTAAAAAAAGGATTTTTAGACCATGCTACCTTTTCTGGGATACATTTGAAAATTTTGAAACACATCATTCTGTAGATGTGCAGTTTTTATGCCACATTATAATTTTAGACAATTACACTGTTACCACTTTTTAAAAATCTATTATCTATTTTATTATTACCTTTTATATTTTAAAAATAATAAGCAAAATAATATAAAGTTCACTAGATAAGTAATGGCTAAAACAAATATAAAATATCTACATGTAGTTTTCTTTCTGCCAAGCTTTGAAATTTTGAACAAGTTGCTATTCTGGAATTCTCGATATACATTGATCCACACCTATTTTCTTTCAAAAATAAAAAATACATATATAATTTACACATGACATTTAATATTCCATATATTTGTATCTAACTTTTAACATTTTTACATATAACTTCTTTTGTGATCCTTAGCAATTCAATGAAGTAAGCAGCAATTCATCATTGCTCCTACTTTATAAAAGAAATTTGTATGAGGTTCTTCAAAGATTTTGTTTTTTCAGAAATTCCCATTATGAGTTATAGAGCAAGGAATAAAGTTTGATTCCAGGATTTGTGGGACCATGCTCTGCTGGAGTCTCAGTATAACAATTATTCTGAAAATATTTGGGAAGCTGCATTAAAGTAATATTTATAGGATCAAATATTTCTTTTTTAATTACTTTATTTAAACACCCTACTTACAAGGTTGTTCATAATAAAGTTGGTTTTTAATTTCCACAGATACAAAGTTGTTCATGATTGAGTTTCATTCAGCACCCTTCACCGGATCATGTATCTGACCACTAATGTATTAAAGTATTCTTGAATAAATTGGTAGGCTTCAAGACTGAAAGGCCTAATTCAGAATCTCTCATCTTTCTATATTATATTAAATTAAATTCTATATTAAAGTAATGTTCTGGTAGGGAAGGTCTAATTGTTATATGCTCCACAGTAGGTGATGTGGAGAAAATATGTATATAGTGGCTTCAGTCTTTCAGGAGGGTAATAGAGAAATAAAAAAAGAATAAAAGAAAAATCAAATAGTAAATGTGAGCACGGTTTTAAGTGATTAAATTACTTGGTAGAAAACTTGGGGATAAGCCTTGACTGACATTGTTGGGGATTATATGACCAGGAACTGAAATCAGGTAAGAATGAGCATTCGACAGCATAATACCGATTTTGCAAGAGCACAAAATATTGTGTTAGGGAAAGAGAAGAGAAAAACAGTTGCGTAACTTCATTGAAATGACCATACTAAAATATTTATGATGGAGTACTCTTATGTTTTTCTCTATTGTTCCCACAGTTCATTAAAGGAGGTCCAGAGCATAACAAACTCAAAAATATGTCTTGCTTACTAGAGCCTGAAATACTCATTTGAATATAAATTTCAGTCTGTAGGTAAGAGGGAGACTTTGTACTCATATGAACAGATCACTTCAGAATATTTCAGAGTACTTTAAAAATTGTTTAAAAAAATTTTTGTACCCTCTCTTCATCCAATGTCCCTAGTTTACCCAGGGATATCAAAGTAGATGAGAATAGAAAACAGTCTCCAGTCCATTAAAAAAAAAGAGAATAAATGATTTATAGTAGCTTTTATTTTCATTTCTTTGTTTTCAAAATCAAATTTATTATTTTATTTAGGCTAGTTCTTTTATTTGAAGATTCATGTTAATAATAATTTGCATAGTTGATTAAACAAAAATCGATTTACCTATCGGGCAGTTAGACAACATACTGGTAAATTAAAAAAAATGTGTAAGTTCATATCCTTTGACCTGGAATTTCTCAATTCTAGGAAATTCTAAGGAAACAAAAACATGAATATTTACTTGAATTATCAAAATCAAGTAAAACTATCAAAACACTATCTCAAATGCTTAAATAAGGTTTTTAACTAAGAACATGTCTGTTGTAGGTTTATTGATATATGAAAATATAAATATGCACAAAATTGATAAATGAATAAACCCACTTAATTCTGAAAAATTCGTTCGCTATCTTAATGTGACCAATATGACCCACATATACTGCCCCAGTATGACTACTCATGCAAACAGTAATACTAAATAATAGACCAAAATATTTTCAATTCAAATCTATTCTCTGCTATTCCTTGAGGAGAAATATTTGTGTAATTCTAGACCCAGAAATTTCTTTGCATTCGAGTTTAAACTATTATCCTTATTGCCCTAAGAGTCATTCTAACATTTAAAACAACAAAGGAGGGAATGAAATCTTGAAAGTTGACAATGTTAATTCTACTTCCGTCAAACTTGCAGTAATTAAGATCATTAGGAAATAGGGTTACTAACCTCAGACAAGAATTTCCCTGCTTGCTAACTTTTTGCTGATGTCACACAAAGTAATTCCTTATGTGCAGACGGGAGGAGGAAGAACCTTTTTTTTTTTCCTTTAAAACTCTTTATCCTTTGATCCACAGCATTTTCTCTTTCCTTCAACACCCTTGGTATCAGCCAGTTGGAGAATAACCATATTCATATAGCATTATAATTCAGATTATAAATTAGACACACAGTAAGCAACTCACAGCTACAATGCTTATTATTTAAATTAACTAGACACAACTTATCAGTTAATTAGGTTTTTAAATAGAAGCTGTTACTAGGTGTTTCTTTCAAGGCTAGATAGATCACTCACTTGACCTGACAGACTAGGAGACCCACACCTTACATAAAACTGTACCTTCTTTAAGTTCACTAAAACTGGAGAGCATATTCTCTTTATTTTTAGTTTTGCTTTTTGTTTTGTTTTGTTTAGGCCAAACCTGAAGGCTCTCAAGGGTTACTCCTAGCTCAGTGCTCAGAAATCTCTCCTGGCAGGTTCAGGGGACCATATGAGATGCCGGGGATCAAACCACCATCTGCCCTGCCCCATCTCTTTCTTTACTTTAAAATGTCAAAAAATAAAGAAGTGCAAAACAAAAACAAAAGTATCCCAATGTCACCAGAAACACAGATACAACCACTCAAGTTCATATATACACTTCATGTATGTAAACACTTGCATATTTAGATATTTTTACATTATAAATAAAAATTAGTATTTGGGTGCTAAAATATTTTAGTTTATTTATATCAAGTTTCTTACTTTGAATATTTTATATGAACATTGCTTTAATGTATTCATAGTATACAATCAAATGGGTCTGACAATTTATTCAACCTTATGTTAGTGGCTTCTAAATTTTTAAGTTTCAGTTCCTAGAAATATTTCGATGATCAATTTTGTCTAAAATTTTTTATGGATTATTTCTACAGAAAACATCTGGGAATCAAAAGAGCATGATTGCACAGCCACGCCCATTTTCCAAAACCTTCAGCAGCCGAAGACATAGACTCATTTTAATCTGGGAAGAGAGACCTCAACTACCAGGAAATACTCTCGAATATACCAGTCCTGAAGTTTAACGCACTGGGCCCCTTTGAAGGATGGGGCAGGCCAAGCCCCCCCCCCATCTTAGTAAAACCCTGGGGCTGTACACACAGATAAACTCTACAACTGCCACAAAGCTAATGGTCCAGCTTCACTGCTTCTTCAGTCATCTCTGAAAAGACCACTAACTGCCAAAACAAATAAACACATAAACAAATTTCAGGCATGCAATGTTTTGTGGCTGATATCTTGGGACCTTTGGGCCAAGCCAGTCTCCTCCTCCTGCTTTATCCCACCACACAGCCACACCAATTCCCACCCCCTGGCTTCTGTATTTTCAGAAGTCCCTGACAGCCAAACCCACAATCGAGAGCCTTCTTCAATGTCTGTGCAAGAAACCAAAGCCATAGAATCATCTAAGTCTCAAAAGACAGGTATATGTAGCATGAAAAACGCATCATAGATGATCACATTGGAACCTTTTCCGAGAGCCCCTATGAAACATCGCTTTCACCATTTAAGCTCATCAGCCCAGCTCAGCAGATCCTGAAATTTGTGTACAACTTCCCGTCACCCTATAACTTTAATATAGATTTACCAGCAGCAATACATCTGATTAGTTGTGAAATTAACATAGACGCCACATAACTTCAATAAACAAAATCCACAACAGAAAACTCATCTGGCAATATACAGCTTAGTGCACCTTCAGATAATGACATAACAGTTTTCACAAATGTTTTAATGCAGTTTTTCCTATAATTTCGTTACTATGTACCAACAATATCTAGTAAATGATTCACACCTACCCAGGAGCAGTTTGAGAAACTGATAGCTAGGTGGAGAGAATGCTACATTGGTGGGAGGGGTTGGATTATTGATAAATTTAATTAAAATTAAATAAAAAACAACATTCTGACTGCTATATAGAAAGCAATTGGAAACCAAGAGTTTGTTAGCTGAGAGCACAGATTCTGGCATTAGACACTGAGGGCCTAGGTTTTTCCTGAAGATACTGGAAAATATATAAAATTTGTATGTGATGTAATAATGCAAAGTTTTCTTTTTACTATAGTAGAAAGCAATTTAAAAATAGTCTTATAAAGAAAACTTAAAGAATAATTGTTTAAATATTTAAGATATATTGCTGAAGCATTGTCTAAAATTGTGTCAGGTCACATAAACCTTCACAGCGTAAGAAAACTTTTACAGTTCTGAATACAACAGAACTGTGACTTGATTATTTTATGGTTTAGAAAACCTTATCCATTCTCGTATTTGGTGCAATTTACTGCCTACAATAAAACACATTGTATATATTTTAAGAATATATGTGCAAACATTTTATATAATAATAAAGTTAATTTAATAATTATATTTTTGGTATCTTTACCTACATTTCTCTGTAAATTTCATTTATATATTTTGGGGTTTGGGTTGGAGCAAAACCTAGCAGTGCTCAGGGCTTATTTCTGGCTCTCTGCTCATAAATTTCTATGGCAGTGATTATGAGATCTTATGCAGTTCCAGGAATAGAAGTAGGATTGGCTGTATACAAGGCACATATCTTAACTTCTGGGCTCTTGCTGGAACCTAAATTCCATTCCATATATATATATATGTATATATATGAGATATATATGGAATTTAGATAATTTCATATATACATATATAATTCCATATATACATATTTACATACATATACACATATATAGATATGAATAATTCTAGATATATGCATATATATCCATAGAATACAAAACATACATCTGTGGAATAAATTTTTCTGGGTGATAGTGATGTTTAATGGCCAAAGATACCACAATTAATGGCAAAATTCTATTTCCTAATGTTTTTTACATTACTTTTAGATGAATTCAGATATCTGTGAAGGCTATATTGGAGAAAACTAACCTGTTTTGTTTTGTTTTGTTTGCTTTGAGACATCACTTGGTAACTTCTGCTCAATGATCGCTCCTGAAGTTGCTCAGGGACTATATGGCATGTTGGGCATAGAAACTGGTGGGCCGCATGAAAAGTAAAAAGTATTATAACCCATGCTGTCTCTTAGGTCACAAAACTAACATTTCCTGAGTAGATACACTTGATAGGGATTATGTGTTTCCTGGTATTTATTCATAATCTCATTTAATACTCACAGCATTTAGGTAAAGTTCCCATTATACTATTTTACTACAGAAAAAATCAAGTGAAGTAAAGGCTAAGTAACTTTTCCAAACACTAGAAAATGAGAATCCAATGAAACCCAGATCTATCTGGCCATACAAGTAGAGTTTTTGCAACTTCCTGAATGAATTTCTGAAATGAATAGTTGAAGCAAATATATCAAGTTTTCTTACTATGATCAATATTTCCATTGTATTTCTGGGGAATGTCTCAAAAACACTGAAAAAATGTGCGTCCAACATATGGGCATGAAGAGCCCTGAAAATGTCCATTAGACTCAAATCTTCAACTCTTTTTTAAATGCTATTGTTGACTTGAGTTTTTTTCTGTTTCTAGTGTTTGTTTCTAGCTGTGAGAATAGACAAACATTGCATCCTATTACTATTATATTTCCGTTAGTATCTTTCTTCTGGCTATTTAACAGTTGCTTTATATATCTTTATGTCTATTCACATTTAGTACATGTATGCTAATACCTTATGTTATCATGACATACCAATTCCTTATTAGTAGATAGTGCTCAGATATGGATTATCCCTTGTGTTTTTATTTAAAATGTTAGAATTTTAAGAGCGATATATATTAGCATTAGGTCTCCTGTTCCTCATTTATTATAAGATAGTAATTATATAACAATCTCTCATATGAAAGAAAGTATGGTAATAATGGTGTTTAAATAAAGAAAAAATAAATAACTAGAGAAGCAAGATACACTCATGTGCCCCCAAGGAAAAAAAAAACATCAAAAAAGAAAGCCAAAGCATAAAACAAACCTAGTAGTGAAAATGTAGAATAGTATGAGGGGTGAAAACCAGAGCATCCCTTGTGGTTTTAAATATATTTTGTTATATGTAAGTAACTCCTTCTTTGTCATTTTTAAGGTTACCATATGCCTATATGGCTGTATTCCCACCTTTAAGTCTGAGCCTGTGTTTATCACTGAAGTTCATGAGATCTCCTATAAGCAGAAGACTGAGTTTTATTTTCTTATATGTCTAGAAACTTTCTTCCCTTAAGCTATTCAAGCTGTTGACTTTTATTAAAATTACTTGATGAAATAATTTATTGTTCTATATGATTTCTGCATTTTTCTAATTTGTTTATGTTTCTGTGACTTATTTTTTCTCCTTGTGTACATTGATATCTGCCTTTCTTATAATGAACAGGTTATATTTGCCTATGTTTTTGTTTTCTTTAAATATTTTTTTATATTTTGGTTCACATCCAGCAGAACTTAGGGGTTAATCCTGACTTTGTGTCCAGAAATCACTTCTGGCGGTTCAGGGGACCATATGAAATGCCAGGGATCAATTCCGGGTCAGTCACATACAGGACAAATCCGTAACCTTCTGTGCTATAACTCCTGTCTTTTTAAAAAAATTGTTTTGGGATGATATGTCAAAAATATATCCATAAGGCATATAAGGTAAATAAGTTTCCACTTCATTCTAACAGACACCATTATTATTCTCCCTTTTAAAATATTATGTTTATTTAAGCATCTTGAAACTTATGAGTCACTTCTTTGCCATTTATTAAACACCAGTCAGTATTTATTGCAAACCTAGTTCAGTGGGTCTGATTTTTTAACTGAGTGACAACCAACTTGGTTATATTATTCTTAGTTGAATATATATTTCTTTGGTATTTTTCCAAATAATTCACAAAGTACTAACCTATAATTAAAGTATATTCACAAGCAATGTTCATTGCATTATTTAGTATTAATTATGTAGAGCAGTGGTGATGCAACACTTTTCTGTCAAGGATTGTTTGGATATTTTAGTAACATTATTTGGAGGTGATACCATACAGATAGATGGGATTAAGACAACTACCAAAAAGCATAAGTGTTTTTCCATTCAGAACTATAATACAGTAACAAATGTGCAAAATAAACAGAAAACTACTAGATAAAGAAGTTGTGTTATTTGTGCACAATTGAACACTACTTAGTTATAAGAAAATATATATATAATGGAAAAAAAGAAAATATGATGAATGTTTTCTTCTGAAATGTGGATGATACTAGAAGCTGCTATTCTAAGAGAAGTATGTTACAAGGAGAAAGACAAATATCAAATGATTCCACTCATAGTTACAAGGAGAAAGACAAATATCAAATGAATCCACTCATAGTTGTAATATACAAACAATGAAAGTGACTGCAAAATAACCAGTATGGTGAGACCATGGATTTTCATTTTTTTTTTTTTTGGTTTTTGGGTCACACCCGGCAGTGCTCAGGAGTTACTCCTGGCTCCGTGCTCAGAAATTGCCTCTGGCAGGCACGGGGGACCATATGGGGCACCGGGATTCGAACCGATGACCTTTTGCATGAAAGGCAACCGCCTTACCTCCATGCTATCTCCCGGGCCCTGGCCGTGGATTTTCTATTTTCTTGAATTAATGTTATTTCTACAAAATACTTTTTAATAATGTAATGATTTAAGTATCATACTTAAAAGTTCATCAGTTTCCATATTGATATCTGAAAAACAAATAAAGCATAATAAAATATATAATTTTTATCTTAATCCTAATATCATGCACTAGCTATTAGCATTCTGGTTTCTTTTTCAGCTTAAATTTTCCACTATGAGAGATTCTTACTCAGAAATATTCTTTTGGGAGGGAGGTGTAGAACCACACCGGTGGTGCTCAGGGGCTATTCCTGTCTCTGATCTCAGAAATCGCTCCAGGCTGACTCGGTGGATTATATGGGATGCCAGGGATCCAACCCAGGTTCATTCAGGGTCTGCCGCATACAAGGCAAATACTGTACCACTTTCATATTGCTTTGAGTCCATTCAGAAATAGTCTAAAGATGAATCAATACTGTAACTATAAAGCACATTAGAAATTGAAGTACATCCAACTAATGACACCACATATCTAAATAAAGTATATGTCATTAAACTTAGAGAATGATTTATCCGTAGCTCTAGTTTTTTTTTGTAGCTCTAGTTTTAATGCTATTAGTTTATCTGTCGTTTTGCACTTAGATTTTTATATATTGAAACAAAAAATGTATCCTCAGATAATCTTATCTGTGGTCTTTTAAGAGTTTTATGTAAACATCAAGTTCAGAATTCAACCATGTGTTGAATTACATGTTACCAAATACAAGTTAAGAATG
>PVKC010053209.1:0-10113 GCA_004027635.1 Crocidura indochinensis
TTTTCGGTAGGACAAAAATGTAACTTTTAGTGATGATTTGTTAAGCTTTGTCTGTTAGGTTTTAATGATTGTCTGCTGAATATCTCTTTCCTCTAACGGAGTTGTATTGTTCTCTTAGTAATATGTAACACTGGTAGCTGTCTGTTAGGTTTTAATGATTGTCTGCTGAATATCTCTTCCTTCCAAGTTATATTGTTTTCTTAGTAATAGGTAATGCCGGTAGTAGTCTGTTAAAATTTACTGATTGTTTCACTGGTTACTGAATGGATGATGTTGCTGTTCCTTTGTAAAGCACCCTATAAAAACTATGCTCAAGCAATGGGTCGGGGTCACAGCTTTGGCTCTGACCCTGACGCGCCAGAAAATAAAACCACCCTTGTGGCTTGCATGGCTCCGCTCCTCCTTGAAATGCTCGAGGCACCGCTTGGGAGAAGGGGGGACTGATTCCGGACCCTAACAATAATCAAATAATTAATCTCATTCCTTATACTGTTAATTATATGAATTATGTTATATAATCTTTAGTATATATGTATATGTGAAATATATATAATATTGTATATATAAGCTATATATGATTATATATTAAATATATTAGTCATATGTTAAATATCTTGTTAAGTAATAACTTGGACAGCATCATGCTTGCTTAAGTGTCTTCAAAACCTACAGAATTGAAGATAGGTAAAGATCCCATTGCTATTTTCAAAACTTTATATAATTATCTATTAATATTTTAAAATAAATTTGTACTGAATTTCCTGCATGCAAAATTTTGTAAAATACTTTTGAATAGATCAAACAAAATCTAAAACTCTTAAAATAATCCTGAAAATAATACACAATGACTACTCAACTTTACTATAATCAAAAAATGTTTTTTGTAACATGTTAAATCACACATTATAAAATACGATTCACTAGTTTGATAATAATAACTTGTAATTTGAAAACAAACATTTCTGAGCCCGGAGAGATAGCACTGTGGCGTTTGCCTTGCAAGCAGCTGATCCAGGACCAAAGGTGGTTGGTTAGAATCCCGGTGTCCCCGGTGCCTGCCAGGAGCTATTTCTGAGCAGACAGCAAGAGTAACCCTTGAGCACCGCCGGGTGTGGCCCAAAACCAAAAAAAAAAAAAAAAAAAAAGAGAGAGAGAAAAAGAAAAAGAAACATTTCTAATATTATTGAGCAAGGTACAATTTTTGACCCCTCTTGTAGATGACTACATATATAAAATTTTTATCTTTTATAGTTGACTTCTCTATAATGGAAGACATTCCAGTTTAGCTATGGTCAGGAAGGCAGAGAAGGTACAGAAAATGATCTGAAAATTCTTTTTTTTTCTTTTTCTTTTCTTTATTCTTTTTTGTTTGTTTGTTTTGTTTTTGGGTTTTTTTTTTTTTTTTTTTTTTTTTTTTTTTTTTTTTTTTTTTTTTGGTGTTTGGGCCACACCCAGTGACACTCAAGGTTAACTCTTGACCAAGCGCTCAGAAATCGATCTTGGTTAAGACCATATGGAACGCCAGGGATTGAACCCAGGTCCTTCCTCATGCATGCATGCATGGCAAACTCCCTAACACCCCGTTATTGATCAGGCCCAAGGATTCTTAATGAAATTATCAGAGCACCATTGGCCACAGGGAACACTCTGGGGGCGGGAATACAGTCTCTCATTTGTCAACTTCACCTGGGAAAGACAACCTTCAGAGATTATACCTTAATTTTCTCATTCCAGACATTCTTTTATGAGATTTTTAAAGAACCCCCTAGGCTTAGTTAGCATTAATTAAGAATCTGTTTGTTATCTCCCTTTTTTTCTAGCACTGATTATTGGTGAACAACAACCCAGAGGTCTATCTCTGTCCTTGAAGTGGTTAGACCCTTGACCCCATGCTGTCTCTTTAATTTCTGTCTCTGTTTCCATAATGCTCATAGAACTCTGCTCCAGTCCCATTCACCTGGAGCTGGACTCTGGCAAACAACATTTATTTAACCATTAGCAAAATCCAAAACTCCCTCACAGGATGTTTTATACAAAAATTGAGGTCGTGTGGACTAAATTCTTAAAAATGTATATGAATATTTTTGATTAATATAATTTTATATTTTTATTGATTTATTCAATTTATTAGCTCAATATTTGAAGGAAAGATTTTATGTTGATGTTTGAAATTTATCCTAAGTTAAGATGCATGCATCTTAGAACATTTTACTTTTTCTATGTGGACTAATTTATTTATGTTTATTTGTCTTTTAATAGCATTTTCAGATTCTTCCCAAATTAATTGAATTGAATGTATTATAAATTTAGTTTAATTTAAGTGTATATGTCTTTTATTTATTTATTTATTTATTTATTTATATTTGGTTTTTAGGTCACACCCGGCAGTGCTCAGGGGTTACTCCTGGCTCCATGCTCAGAAATTGCTCCTGGCAGGCACGGGGGACCATATGGGGCACCGGGATTCGAACCGATGACCTTTTGCATGAAAGGTAAATGCCTTACTGCCATGCTCTCTCCCGGGCCCCGTATATGTCTTTTAATAACATTTTCAGAGTCTTCCCAAATTAATTGAATTGATCTTATTACAAATTTAGTTGCCTAATTCCTTTAGGGGTTAAAAGAAGAGAAACTTGATATGACCAATCTTTCATACCAAATGATGTGAGGAGTCAAAAGTTACAAATTACAACTAGATATATTCATGGGGCATACATCCAATGGTTTCGAAGAGGTAGGGTGACAATTGCAGTAGCGATGAGGTGTTAGTAATTATTGACAGGAAAATGACGATAGACAGAGAATTCTTGCTGTCAAATCAATGAGGCATAGCAGGGGAGTAAGCATTCTGACATCTTATTTAATAAAATGTCTCCTCTCGAATGGAAGTCAAGAGTTAAAGACCGGTACAGTCTAGTTGCATTGATTTGTGGCCAAAATTTTGATGGGTAATAAAGATGCCTGGGAGCATAAACTTGGTGTCCAGCATAAGGATATAGATAGGGAAATATATATTTGTTCACTCACTTTTGCATTTTCATTTTTATACTTGGTTCATTTTATAAGAAGGATGTTTGTAACTTTGTTATTGTTGACAAATAAAAAAAACAACCCTCAGAAATTATCACTATTTTTCTTCAGCTAACATTTTTACTTGAAAAAAAATTGAACTGTGGCTTAACTACAATGCCATAACCAGTCCCTAACATCATCAAAAAAAATAAATAAATAAAATAAAAAACAAAAGATCTAGGAACAAGAATTTTAACTTAGTGTTAGAAGTTCCAGGTATCAAGTCCCAGGAACCAGGTTTCTAGCTTAGTGTTCTCACATGTATTTACAAGCAGAATAATTATAAATAGAACAGACTTCACATTTCAAAATTTATTTAATGACGATTTAAGAATTTCTTTTGTCTCATATTAATTATTTTGTGATTTACCACTTACTTGTTGTATGCTGTTGTAGTAACTCTTACACCCTATTGTAATAGTTATTCAGTAGCCTCCAACATATGCTATTTATAATTCTTCTTATTGTGAAATTGAATAAGTTATAATCTATACATAAAAATAAATATTTTTTCTATTGCTCTGCCTCTAAAGATGTGACTTAGAGCGAGTCTAACTTCTTTATGCTGAATTTATTATTTTGACTTCATTCAATTCAGATTTAACTAAGTTTTTCTAAATGGATGTTTAAAGATAGATTTCTCAAATCCATTTATTCTAATGCAGGAGTTTTTAGATTAAACCCTGGTCTTCATACATGTGAGAATACTAAGCTAGAAACCTTGGGGCCGGGCGGTGGCGCTGGAGATAAGGTGCCTGCACTAACCTAGGATGGACCGCGGTTCGATCCCCTGGTTCCCCATGCCTGCCAGGAGCGACTTCTGAGTGAATAGCCAGGAGTAACCCCTGAGCGTCACCGGGTGTAGCCCAGAAATAAAAAAAAAAAAAAAGAAAGAAAAGAAACCTGGTTCCTGGGACCTCATACCTAGAACTTCTAACACTAAGTTAAAATCCTTATTCCTAGGGTGATCTTTTTTGTTTGTTTGTTGTACACACAGTGGTGCTCAGGGGTTATTTCTGGCTCTATGCTCAGAAATCACTTCTTGTAGGCTCAGGGAACTATGTGTAATGTGTGGGATTGAACCAGGTATTTCTGGTTCAACAGCATGCAAGCAAACACCCTATCGCTTTGCTATCATTCCAGTCCCAGATCATATTTTTTCCCCTAAAAATTTCAGACAAATAATGGATGTAACAATTTTATTTAGTAAATTCCAAAGTATAGTATTTATTCATCAAATATATATTCAAACCAGCATTAAAACAGAATGAACAGAAAGCTCTTTTACAGAAACCCAATTTGAAAAATAGACTATTTATGCAATGCAAAGACTTTCTTGCATTTCTTGCTAAAACTCATCTTTTCTACATCTGTACAATTGCATACATCACATTCAATTGCAATTACTTGTTAAATTTTTCTTCCTTATTAAATTTTAAATTGTTTGGAACAAGAATCATATGCCACTAATCTTTGTATACTATTAAATGTTCTTTCATTGAAAAAACATTAAAGAGAAAAATGATTCATAAGCTGGTAACTCTAAGTTTTCTAATTTATTAAGTGAAGGTGTATTTTTCATTAAAGAAGATTGTCTTCTGATGGATAGTGAAATATATGTAATCATATTATCTTAATAGTTTAGGAACTTCAAATTAGCTATTAAGAATGACTAGCATTAATTCATATGTCTTAAGTGATTGAGGATGTTTGCATTGTTTTAAGTACTCAATTGTTTTCTAAATACTATATTATTTTCTTGATGATAAAATACTATATATATATTTTGAAAAAGTATTTTAAGGAGGATTCTTTATTGGATTATGAAACTTTAGTGAAAATACAAAATATATTTTATGCACCATTCTCTTTTGTGACTAATTCCTAATGTGGATAAATAAATGGATGACTGATGGATGACTTTATGGATATCATATGACCTGGGCAAGTAATTTTTATTCCGTGACTCTGTTTGCCTCTGCAAATCATTTCTTCATCCATGGTTCATGCCTCTAACCCTTGATATTTACTATTAATTAATTTTTCAACCCTTTATTATGGAAACTTTATTTTATAAATGACATAATCATAGTGTCATGAATTTGTAAAATTTTGTAAATATTCAGATACTGCCACCTGTTCATAGAAAATACATGTGATCATAATTTTTATTTTAAAATAAATTTATTCTAGAGATAGCATAGCAGTAGTACATTTGCCTTGCATGCAGTCCACCCAGGCGAAGACAGTGGTTCCAATCCTGGCATTCCATATGGTCCACTGAGCCAGTCAGGAGTGATTTCTGATTCAAAGACAGGAGTAACCCCTGAGCACTGCCAGGTGTGATGCAAACACCTACACACATAAATTAATTCCTATTTCCTCAGACTAAATATACATTAATAATAACATAAAATTGTATGAAAAATGGTCCCACATGGTTTAGGAGTTTCTAACTCAATAAATATAACCAATTCAGGGTAAATGTCAAACTGAAGATGGATTTACTATAGGCAATAAATGATTTTTTTTTTACTCTGTCAAGTGTCTAGATTTATTCCCAGGGGAATGTGGAATCAGTCAAGATTCTAATCCAAATCAAAACAAGTCAAATTAAATAGATAGGGTCATAAACTATTTGTATATGTGGTATTAATAATGATATTAATGCAAGCAATTTTGTACTTCATACTTAACACTGTAAATTTTTTTACTTAGGCAAATGAACTATTAGTTTAAATCATTATTGTGGGGCCGGTGAGGTGGCGCTAGAGGTAAGGTGTCTGCCTTGCAAGCGCTAGCCAAGGAAGGACCGCGGTTTGATCCTCCAGCGTCCCACATGGACCCCCTAGTCAGGGACAATTTCTGAGCACTTAGCCAGGAGTAGTCCCTGAGCATCAAACGGGTGTGCCCCCCCCCCCAAAAAAAAGAAAAAAAATCATTATTGAGTTATCATGATTACAATGATTGTGTTTTAGGCACATAATGTCCTAATATCATTAGTTTCCTCCTTGTCCACTTTCCTCTACCAATTTCCTTCTAACTCTCATCCTATATATGTGGCAAACAATTTAAGCACTGTTTCTTACAAGTTGTTAGTGATAGATTATCATACATATCACCTTAACACCTTTCAGCACCCTATCGTTTTCCAGAATGACCCATTCTCTCCACCATGGTATTAATATTTTCTATTTCATTCTATTCCTTTTGGGATAAGCTTTTAAGAGAAACCCAATATCCATGTTCTTTTTTTTCTAATACATTACAAATTACTTATTTTCCCATAATATGCAGCATACAGGAGAGAACATTCTGTGTCTGTCTCTCAACCTCTGACTAAATTCACTCTCTCCAGATTTATAGACATAGCAGAAAATTGTATTACGTCATATTTTCTTATAAACAAGTTATATTCCAGTGTATCTATATACCATAATTTCTTTATTCAATCATCTATTCTTTGACACAAATAAATTTCCTAAATAGCCAGACTAATCCTAAGGAAAAAAGAAGATGGGAAGCATCCATCCTTATGCCAACTTAAAATTGTATTACAAAACTGAGGTGATTAAAACTGCATGGTACTGAATAAGAGCAGTTGCTCAGATCAATCAAATAGAACAGAATATTCAGAGACAAATTCAAGTATGTGGGCAGATAATCTTGAATGAAGAAAAATAGAGGGAAATAAAAAAAGCCTCTTCAAGTGATGTTGGAAAACCAAATCTTATTTCCCCAAAGTCTAAGAAAAAAAGATGAACGACCTCAATATCAGACATTCAGTTTCATTAAAGAAAACTGGGAGGGCTTCTCATGGCATAAAATATAGGAGACATCTTTAAGGACTCTAAGCCATTGTCCAAGAAAGCTGAAGTAAAGAAAAAATAATGGAATTGCTTTAAATTAAGAAGTTTTTATATAATAATAATAATTTTTATTTTGAGCAAAGTGGATTACATATCTTTCACAGTAATATTTTAAGTACATATTAATATTGAATCAGGGGAATTCCCACCACCAAACTTGTCCTCCTACCACCCCCAATTTTTTCATGTAAAACAAGCTCTTGTTGACAATAATATTTTAGGTACATGTTAACTTAATATCAGGAGATTTCCCATCACCGAATTGTTCTCCCTACACCTCCGTTCCCATCCTACCTCCCACCTCTACCTCCCTCAGCCCCAGGCCTGCAAGAGTCCGTGGTCTCCTCTGCGCCTAACTCGCTACTCAGTGGTCCTACACCTGTGTGGTCTTCATAGCTCCCTTATTTCCTCCTGTATCTGGGGGTTGGGACTAGATAGATCAAGTTACATGGTTTTGTTTGAAGAAGGGAAAAGTAATACACTGGAGTAAAAATCAAATACGCCGAAAATGTGTGGGGTCCTTCTAGAGGCTCTCATCCTCTGTTTGAGGCGAAGGGGAAAACGGTGAATCACTCCAGCAGTCCAAAAAGGAGTGTCAAGTAAAATAAAATATCCAGTGAGCATTCCAACAATAAAGGTAAGCACCACACAAAAGCCATGATCTTGAGATAAAAACATGACAGAGCACATTAAGAAAGAAGAGAAAGTATATATATATATATATATAAACATATACATACTATACACATATTATCATTTATTTTATATATATGTAAATGGAGACAACAACTTTAATAACCACACCAAAACAAAGAAATCGACAAAAGCTAGATAGATAAGGAAAAAAAGGGAGAAAAGTGATTTCAAGATTCTAATTAAATCATTAAAAACTATATTTGTGGAAGAGAGCATCTTACAAACAGACTTTAAAGAAGTCATCACTGTACAATTAAACAACTCATCTCAAGCCCTCAAACTGATTTTAGTTTATTATGGATTATTATCATAATGTTATAAAGAATTAAAATTACTGTTCTTTTCCTTTATTTTCAAAATTTTGTTTTCAAAATACTTTCTGAGTTTCAAGAGCCTAATTATCCTTATTTTAACGACAATATGGTTCATGAATTTGTGAGAAATAACACTAATGTGAAGCCCAAACTTGTTCTATGAACACCAAAATCTTTATTTGTGTGTTTTTCTTGATCCTAATATTTGAAGTGACAGTCAGTTAATAGCATTTTAATAACATTTTTAGAAGTTACCTATGTATTAGTTAAGAATATATTTTAAAAAGCAGAACACAAGTATTCAACTTTCAATCTTTATTATCTTTAACAAATACTCATCAAGCAATTAGATTGTCTATTCAAAATGAGTGTGATTTATACTATTGAGCAGAAAGATAATGATCCTATACTCATGCTTAGATAAAAGCAAACCAATATGCCAAATAAATATGCACAGGATTAGTGATTTTGAATAACTAAGGAAAAATACTGTAAGAAAAGTGTCAAGGAGTGATAGTATAGAGAGAAAGGAGATCACAAAAAACAAGTGATATTTTCACAAATACTAAGAATTTGGGTGAGTTGAAGGATAGGATAGTTTCTGACTCAAGACAAAATAATAAGAGAGTGGTAGAACAGGGTTTGCATTGCAAACGCCTGACTCAGGATAGATGCAGGTTTGATCCCTGGCATGCTATATGTTTCCCCTAGCCAGGAGTGATTTCTGAATGCAGAGCCAGGAGTAACCCCTCAGCTCCTCAGGGTGTGGCCAAAATAAAAAAAAAATTATACATTAAAATCTCTCAGAAAAATAAATTCTTTTTTTTTGAGGTACAATGTGGGTGAACCAAATTAATAACACAGTGGAATAAGTTATCAAAAAGACAGCAAGAGTAGATTGTGTAAAGTATTATAGACAACTTTAAGCATTTGTGTTTTACTTTAAGATGAATAGTTATTGAAAGATAGAAGAAAAAGGGTTACAAGGTCACTCAAAGTTTTCAAAGGACAATCCTCACTGTTGCATAAATAACTGAAGATAAGATTGCAAAGATAAAAGCAGATATATGTCTCAAGAGATAAATGTTTCTTACCTAGACTAAAACAAAATGTTACCAAACACAGTTGGTAAAGAGGAAATTAATTGTCATTCTCCCAAAATGAATGCAAAGAACCAGGATTATAACTAGGAATCCTGTGAATACTATGTTCTCTGTTCTGTTGTGACCACCTGGCAACCTGAACTATAAAATTAAATTGAGCATCAGTCTTCTGAACTGTCAACTTTTGAACTATACTATTTTAATAGGTAGTATGAGGAAAAATGAATATTCAAGGAAGCCGTTCTACTTAAAATATCTGTACATTTATTCAAGTTAAAATACAGAATGACTAATATGTGCAGGTATCTGTGTACAATAGCAGGGAAGATACAAAAGTGCATGTTCTCTGACCTCAAATATCCATCTAAAGGAATGTTTATGAATAGAAGGTAGCATGAACATTATTCCTTAATGCAATATTAATTTAGAAATTGTAAGCAATATAACTACTCTGTAATGCATCTTTAGGGAAATAAAGGGAACAGAAAAGTACAAAATAAAACCATAATTGAATAAGTAAATAAATTATCAACATTCTGCTTTACTACTTTTTATTGAGACTAATTGGATAATTGTAGCCATAATATAGATTGGTGCATGTAATATAGTTTATTTATTGTTAGAAACTTCACAGAGAGTATGCAACTTACACATATTTTATTTTTAAATTAAGATTTATTCACTATTATAAACAAGGAGAACATTATAATTCAGACTAAATTTTCTGGTGAAAATATTAAAAATAAAGTAAATTAAAATTAACAAAATTCTCTTGTGAGGTTTTAAATATAGGATAAAGAAAAATATAATGTAAATCAGGAATAAAAAAATTATATTGCATTAAAAGTTAAAATATGCTCTTATCTGAGCTCCATTCAATGTGAATTGGGTGGCTCCTGAATGCATAAAGTCAAGTAATAATCACTTACAGGATTGTCCTTGTCCTCCTACCACTTCCCCTTCTGACTCACCATCACTGAAAAATAGACTCTAGTGAAAATATGGTTTTGTTTTGTTTTGTTTTTGCCAAAAGCAATTTACTGTTCAGGTTCTGAACAA
>PVKC010053210.1:0-10159 GCA_004027635.1 Crocidura indochinensis
GAAAAGAAAAACCAACCATCTATTCAGATAGGCAGATGGCCAAATAAGTTTCCTATAGGACAGTGTCATGTGTCACCTTATCTATGTTGTTATAAATTTCCTATCTGACAAGACAGTGTCAGGATCTGTTAATGAGATGGCCTCACAAGTGTGTATTTGAATATTTTATGAAAAGTCACTGTAACTTTCTATGTCTCTGACATTAATTAAATGCATGAGCTCCCAAGGCCCATTTCAGTGGCTACGTGTATAGGTTTTTTTCCTATTACAAAGACATACCAAGGTGGGCAAGTCATCTCATCGACTTTTGCGAGTAAAAGAATTGTGCTTTTCTCATACTTCTTTCTCAGATTAGCTATCCTAGTTCTCTGTTCCATTTCAGCACTATTAGAACATAAGACATCCATTACCACAAAGGAAATTTCCATAAGGCTCTTAACTAACATCAGGTGCTCTATTGTAGTGGACATCCAACATATTTCTTCTTGAATGTCAAGGAATATTGACTAATCTGAAATCTCTGAGGAAAGCAATGCAGAACTAACAGAAAAGAATCCAGCGTAGAGCATTTTTGAATAATATGTTTCTACCTTCTGGTTTTACTTTTCTAATTTTGGAGAGAGATGTAGAGAGTCTTGTATTGGCAAATTTATTGATATTTCTCTTTATATATTTTAATATTTTGTTTATTATTTTGTTATTAGCTTCCTTATTTTGGTTTGGGATCACTTCCAGTATGGTTTAGGGCCTATTTCTGGTTCTAGTTCTGTGTTCAGGGATCTCTCCTGGAGAAAACTCAGAGAATCATATAGATTTTGACAATGTAACCCAGATTGACCACATGCAAGCCAAGTGCTTTACCCAGTCTCCTATCTCACCAGTCCCTGTATATGTTTCTTGGGTATCTCTTCAATAAAAGGATTAAAAAATTGTATTAAGAAAACAGAATTCACATTAAACTTAGATTTATAAACTAAGTATCTGAAAATGTACCTTATATGTACATGGTGGTAAATGTCATTAAAGTGGATATACATGTAACATTTATCACATTGGAGATTCTATGATTAATTTGATTTAAATATTTTAAATATTATTTTAGTTTTGCGGATTCAAATTCAAGTTAGCATTTTATGGTTTAATAGATATTAAGTCCAGAGATTTTTTTTTATAAACTGTGACATATAGTTTTTTTAAAATTTACTTTACTTACAAACTTATTTTTTGCTAATTTGTTGTTTTGTTACTATTTTTCAGTAATCCTTATTAAAATCCAAAGGACACTGTGAGCCTTTGAAAATGGAAACCTCGGGGGTGCATAATAGGTGGAAGCAAAAGACTTTTAAATATAGCACTTTCAATAAAATTTTAAAAATGTAGTATGAGTCACTCTGGTTGTTAAAATATAGTGAATTATGTCTTAGATAAAACTTATGAATGGAGTAAATCACAAGGAAAGCAATAAAGAGAGCATGGCAGTCTTTTTTATATGTGTGTTGTTAATACCCTGGTGTATAATAGATTGAATTTATTTCATATTGTATTTGTATGTGTGACTTTCTATAAAATAATCCTATTGTTATGTTATATAAGATATGGTTTTATAATAGAAAGTAGTGCCAGAATAAGATTAGCAATATAAAGAGTATTTATGTTGGTGAATAAAAATCGAATTGTTCAATTTGTTGATGTCTGTTTAGAGGGACTAAAGAGAATTTGATGACTAAATGTGTGAGAGAACAGTATACAAAAGGCCATAGAACAAGATTTTAGCTTGATAAAAACATCAGATGGTATTTATTTCCTTAGTCTTTCTGTTCTGAAATTTATCCAGTGATTTAGAGAATATATCTGAATATGCATATATAAATAGATATACATCCACATATTTCTATCTTTCAATGTTTTGCTGATGATGTGAAAAAATCAGGAGGGATGATGAAGTACCACATGATGCACCAGTGCCCAAAGCACAAATGAAGCACTTGAAATACCATTTAAAATTTGAAAATATCATAGTAAATATGTGTGTTAAATACTCTGCTGCATAATGTATTGGATATTTTTCATATTATATTTGCATATGTGACTTTTTTTATAAGCACAATATCCCACATTTGCACCAAGCACAAAGATCATGCAATGATTTATAAGCAATGTGATTAGTAGATTCCGTTATTTTTACTATCAAGCTTAGAAAAGAGTAGTGTGATTATTCTGTCTTCCTAAGATTTTTTTGGTCAAACTGCTTGGGTGGAAGTCTAGACTGTGAAAAGAGTATATATGCTGGGTGAAGTACATAGTAGCTTTAAACATTCATTCTTTTCCTTTGAAAAGGAGATTTAATTGAATTAAATTAAAATATTAATATTAAATATTAAAAAAAGTCTAATGGAACAGGTATATAAATTATATTGCATATTATCTGGCACATTCAAAATCTTGTATTTTTTTCAATCTAATTATGACTATTATTTTTGTCTCAATTTTATGAATGTGAAATTTGAATTAGTTTCTGGGAACTACACTTAAAGAGAAATGTAGACTAAATGAAACATGTTACAAGAAGTAACATAGACATTTCCCTATGAAGAATATTTGATCTAGAGAGTCTGTAATAGGAAGAAAGACTTTTGAAAACTCATAAAGGATAAAGATCCTACAGACTTGGTTCATTTCATGCCAAAAAGTATGTATATATATGTTTATATATGTATATATATACATACAAATATTGCATATATGATTAAAACTTTGTTTAAAAAAGGCAAATATTCTCCATCTTTTCATAATTTAATTTCAGGCATAGAATTCTCTTAGGACTAGCATCAAAAAAGATTCAAATCTTTCCTAGAGAAAAGATACTAAGATTCGTTGAGTCTGAGATAGCATTATTTCAGCCTGTAGAGTATAGAACAAACATACAGTATTTTCTGCATTTCATCCTCTTTTCAAAAAGAAAAATAGATATGCATTGATCATTAAAACATTTATAGACCTATGTTTACCATGAATTTCAAACATGCATTATGTTTATTCATGCATAGTATAAAATTAATTCTTTTAACATAAAGTCTAATGATTTTAAGAAGGTTAAGAGTACAATATTCCATTATGCTAACAGATTTGTAAATGCAGCCAACTTGCTTTAAAATGTATCTCTGAAATAGGGGCTAGAGAGATAATACAGACCTGAAGATATTTATTTAGTATGTGATTAACCACAATTTGATCTCTGACAGAAAATATGTGTATATATGATATTTCATACACACATAATAATATAGAATTTATTTTGTTTATGTAATCAGTGGGAACAGTGAATACTGAAAAATGACCTGCTGACACACCTTTGGTTAACTTTTCTTTAGTACTAAAACTCCATGCCATTGGAATTAAATGGTTTCCTTTCTGCCCCTTTCTTTCTTATACTAAAGGTCCTCTTGTGGCTTCATTAGGAAGTGGGGCTGGGAAATCCACCCTGTTGTGTCCTGCGGACCAATGCAGATGTTCATTTGGCCCCTCGGGGCTCAGAGTATACTAGGGTCAGTTACTCTTAGTGGTTCTGGGGATGCGGGAGTAGGCTGGACCCATGGCCTGGTGCATGATCTGGAAAGATGCTCCAGCTATTTAAATTGTTTCTGGATCATCCAAGCAGAATCGAGGACTTATGACCCTTTTCTGTTTGCCCAGAAACTTTCTTTGTTGTTGTTGTTATTTGTTTGTTTTGGGGTCACACCAAGCAATCCTCAGGGGTTACTCCTGGCTCTATGCTCAGAAATCAGTCCTAGCAGGCTCAGGGGACCATATGGGATGCCGGGATTCTAACCACAGTCCTTTTGCATGCAAGACAAATGCCCTACCTCCATGTTATTTTTTCGGTCTCCCCAGAAACATTCGTTTTTCTCTTCTTCTTTTTTTTTCCAGTTTTTTTTTTTTTACTTTTTAATTTTTGGACCACATCCAGTGGGCCTCAGGGGTTATCCTTGGCTCTGTGCACATAATCATTCCTAGCAGGCTCTGGGAACCATGTGGAATGCCCAAGGTCAAACCCTTGTGGGCCACGTGCAAAGTAAACTTCCTACTCGCTATGCTATCTATACTCCAGGCCCTAAAATTATTTATTGGAAACATATGTGCAAGCATCCTCTATCTCCCCCTTTCTCCTATTTATTTCTGTAGTTGGTGTTCTTGTCTCAAAGAATGATTGGTTTGACAAAAGAGTATTAATTTCTTAAAATAAAGAGACCTTCTAGACATTCCCATATACTTAGTTTATATAAATGTTTTCCTTTTTAAATGACCTGAACTTCATATTTGAAAACAACTCTTTTTGGCTAGTTTTATTTGGTTTTATTGGGCCACACATCTAGCTATGCTCAGGTCTTATTCCTGGCTCTCCACCTTATAGGTTCCTATGATAGAGTCTGGGTCAGCTGCCTATACGCAAGTGCCTTATACTCTCTATGATTTATCCAAGCTTCCTATCCTCTCTAATATTTCTTCATTTCGGTAATAATTTTTGATCACTAATAATTTGGAAACAATTTGATTAAAGTACTAGTCAGGATCAATCTAACAATAGAATTGTTAGACTTAAATATATAATTTGAAACAATATGCTAATTAATCAACTTATCCAAACTTGGTATCAGAGACCATTTAAAACTCTTTAAAGCAATTGCAGCTTTGGTGGAAAAGACCAGATTGTCTACATTTTTTTTAAACTTTATTGATTGAGTGAGTTGTTTATGGTCCACATCCAGCGATGCTCAGGAGTTACTCCTGGATCTGCACTCAGAAATTACCCCTGGCAGGCTGGGACACCATACAGGATGCTGGGGATCTAACCGGATCCCTCCCTGGTTGGCTGGATGCAAAGCAAATGCCTTACCGCTTTGCTATCTCTCAGGCCCCAGATTGTCTACTTTTGAAATGTATTATTAGTAGGAACAAATTTTTACTAGTCCTTAGGAAAATTTTATTGCTGAAGTATTTGAGACAATAGACACTATGTAGAAAAATATTAGAAGACTACAACTGCTTGGCAACTGCATGACAGTTAATTTTGGCAATTTGGGGGGACCGTTTCAAACCACAAATAACAGAATAGCTGAACTCTTACCTAGGAAATGGACTGAAAAAAGAGAAAAAGGAAAGACAGAGAGAGTGAGCAGAAGTGGAAGTGAAGTCAAACCTGACTGAAATTCTAGGTTGCAACATATTCTATGTACAAATAAATAGGCTACAACACCTGCTGATGTTTTAGTATCTGGCAGGAAAGCAACAAAAATCTGTTAGTAATTTCACTGGGAGATCATGACAGTGAAGAACTGAATAATGTCATAAAATATGCAACCTTGTTAAATTATTAGGAGGGAAAAATAGATACTTTGAGATACATGACTCCCAGGTAATTAGTAATCAAGGCAGGATTTTGTGTGTGTATGTGTTTGTGTGTGTATGTTGTTATTGTTATTGTTTTACCATTCCTTATATTGCCAGTATTTTGAATCCAGATCAATTATTTTTATTCTTGTTTTTTTGAGTCACATCTGATGGTGCTCAAGATTTCCTCCTGACTCTGGACTAGTAATCACTTTGGTGGGTGGCTTCTTAGGGTATGTTATGTGGTGCAGAGAATTGAATCCAGGTCAGATGTGTGCAAGGTAACCCTACCCAGTGTACTCTAGACCCTTAATGTTCTTCCTTTCTTCCTTCCTTTCTTTACTTTTTACCATATTAAGTTTAGAGATTCATTCTTGTCTAAAGAGATTATCTTTCATTTACCAACATACATTTTCATTCAGGATTATGCTATACTTCATACACCTAGTAGCTCATTTTAGAAACTTTAAATGTTTTTACATTTAAATGATTTTACTGTGACTACTGTATTTGACAACCGTAATTCATAAGTATTTGACATTGTTACATATAAATACATGAAAATATATAAACATACATGAAATGTGATATTATCATTCTCTTCCCAACTAAATTTAAAACATACATGTAGTCAGAAACTAAATGTCAAAATTTCCAAAGATTAGAATAACTATGTAACATATACATTTATCTAAGAATAAATGGTCAAATAAAAATAGTAAACCCAAGTAATAATCCTGGTTATTAAACAGTTTTCACCAGTAATTTCCAATGCATTATAAAAATTTTAAAATTTGAGTATTAAATCAATTCTAATTCTAAAAGTTTACATATTGTTGTTGAAATAACATTACAGGAAAAAGTACTTGCCCTGCATGCAGACACCCATAGCTTAAATACCAACCCCATAATATGGACTCAAAAGTTCTGAGCATTTTTAAGCACTGGGCACAGTTGTAACTAGTGCTTCTCTTACAAAAAAGAAGTGAAACAAATAAAACACAGAAATTTAATTTATTATATCATTTTTTTCTTCTTCCAAAAGGAAGGATTTTCATTTCTGGGGTTTGCAGAAGGAAAATTGGAAAAGTGCTAAAACATAGGGTGGCAAATGGGAACATCCATGTCCAAGCTATTGCTATAACAGGGGTGATTTTAAAATTGTTTTATATGCACTATAATTTTAATGTTCACACATGGCTATTATTTTATTTTAATTCTGTTTGTTATGTATTTGCATAGGATTTAAATGCCATTGAGTGATTCTTATAGTTTAAATATTTTTAATGAATTCTTGTCTAATGAATAATATTTTACATTAAATTTACAGGTACCAAGAAGCAAATCCAACAACAAGAATTTAAATTGTGTAATCTTAATTGAGTTAGATCATTTTGCTTGGAGTTACTATTAAATCTCTGCTTCCCCATGTGTTAATTAGTGAATCTGTATTAAATTTTGTTCAAAGCAAATTTGGGCATTGAATATTTAATTTCTCATTATACAGTATTGTTGTTAGATCCATTCTTTTGCATTAGACACATGCTGCTTATCCTTTTTTAGGAAAAATACTTTTAAATAAGTGACATGGGGATCTTATATGAGACTTGATTTGCAAATGAAAAATTCCTTAATAGTTTAACTAGTATCCTATTTAGAAGAGTAGTTCCATAGGGACAATGTATTTTATATAGTTTAATTCTATTTTTCTACTATAAGTTCCTATTTATTAAACAATATATAGTTTTCTAAGTGTTTCTTATGTATATATAGCTTAGTAATATTTTATTACCATTGTAAAACTAGTTTATATTTAGATAAAGGCTATCGTGAGAAACACAATCTAACACTATTTTAAAAATTCATGGGGGCCAGGCGGTGGCACTGAAGGTAAGGTGCCTGCCTTGCCTGAGCTAACCTAGGACGGACCGCGGGTCTATCCCCCGGTTCCCCATATGGTCCCCCGTGCCTGCCAGGAGCGACTTCTGAGCGAATAGCCAGGAGTAACCCCTGAGCGTCACCGGGTGTGGCCCAAAAACCAAAAAAAAAATATTCATATATAACATATTTATATCTATAGCTTGTATCTTGTTATATTTACATTTAGTAAACAATATTTTACTCAGAATTTTGCTTGTGGGCCACACCGGCTCTGTGTTTAGAACTGATAGCTGGTGTTTCTCAGTATTGTTAGTTTGCAAACTAGAGTCAAATCATGTGTAAGGAAAGCACTGTCCCTGCTGCACTATATGTCTAATTCTTAAGTCAGACTTTTTCATTCTGCTCTTAATATCCCCATTAATTTATTTTTATTTTTCAAAGTCTTTCAAAGTCATATTATTTTCCGTATGGGAAAGTTCTTTACCTTCAACAACATATAGTAAATGTCCATAACTTTGAATGGACTCCCCAATTATGGTTAAAGTGCTTATATATTTTTTGTTTTATTTTATTTTACTTTTTTGCCACATCCAGTGGTGTTCAGGGGTTACTCCTGGCTTTGTGCTTAGAAATCACTCATGGCTCAGGAGAACACATGGAATGCCAGGGATCCAACCCATGTCTGTCCTTGGTCAGCCATGTGCAAGGCAAACACCCTACCACTGTGCTACCACTCTGGCCCAAAATGCTTATATTCTGACTACAAAATAAATATTATAGCTGGTACACATCACTGAGTATTATGATACAAATAACTCTTTAGATGCCTTTATTATATATTTGATCCAACAGAGCAAATTTTGATTTTGAGGTATTCCACTTGGAAAAATATCTCATATCTTTGTCACTTCATTTTCACTTTCTAAGCAAGGGTTATTTTATCTAGACTCAAAAAATCATTGTTTCTCTTTAGTTGTATGAAGGAAATTATGATAATATTAATACACAAAATATGCAAATATCTCTTAGAAATGGAAATAAAGAATTGTATTGATGTTATGCAACCTACATACAACATTTTCTTTATTAATGAGAATAGTATAATTTGAAATACCTCAACTATCTGTGAGTCGATATGTTAGCCTATGGAAAATTTAACTTTATGGTAAATAGTGTCTGCAACCCTCCAGAAAACCTCAGAAATTTAATAGACTAAACTTTCATTTAAGCTTTGAAATTAATAAAATATATGCATTTTGTTGATGGCTTCCCATCACAGAATAACTCAGAAATACAGTTTAGGGGCCAGATTGACGGTACAGCAGAGAAAAGAATACTTGCCTCGTATGTAGTCATCTCAATTTTTATCTCTGACACTGCATAAGATACCTTGAGTATAACCACCAGGAGTAATACATAAATACAGAACCAGGAGTAAACGCTATAAATCCAGTGTGAAAAGAGGAGATGAGGGGAGGGGATAAAATGACAGGTAAATGCTAGGAGGGGAGGAAATAATAACAGTTCATCATTACACTAGAAAGAAATAAAGATCACCTCACATCAAACGAGCTGTTAAGTTTTAACCTTCTCATAATGTATAATGAAGATATAAACAAATATTGATGATACTGAGTATAAAATAAGATTAAATTTTTGTACCTCAATATTACGTGATGCAAAATAATTTCTTAACATGAAAAAAAAATTGCTTTAAAGTTTTATGGTTTTATATAGCATAGCATAGGAAAATCTTCTAGCTTTTAGTACATAAACTACTAAGATGATTTATAATCTTTGCACCCAACTCTAACATGATCCTCTTAGTAACCTAGAATTCTGGACTTTGATCCAATTATGTAACATTGTATATATATATATATATGTATATACATACATATTTGTATATGTATATATATTCCAAATCAAAGTTTATCTTTACATTCTCTACCCACTCTAAGGGATTTTTTAAAAAAAGAAACAAATTTAAAATTTATAATATAGTAATATTTAAATATCACTTTTTAATAATGCTTATTGTTACCAAAATGCATTGCAAATTTTTCACAGTTATATTTAAAGTACATAGTGAAAATGAATCAGGGCCATTCTGACCACCAGCGATGTCCTCCCTCATTTATGTATGCTTCCCATTTCTGGCTTATTTATAGAAATATTTTGTAGTAGTGGATGTTTATTAAGAATAGACATTTTGTACAATATGATATTATATTTGGAATACTATGATTTTTATGTTAAAATGAATGGTAATCTTTTATTTTTATATTTGGAATACTATGATTTTTATGTTAAAAGGGATGGTGATCTTTTATTTTATATTTAAATTTCATTTCAAGTTGCTGGAGCAGATATGCAGCAGTAGGGTGTTTGCCTTGCACATGGCTGACATGGGACTGACTGTTGTGGTATCACCGGGAGTCCCATATGATCCCTCAAGCCAGGAACATATTCTGAGCGCATAGCCAGAAATAACTCCTAGGTGTTACTCAAAAACCAAAAATTTTTTTCACTTTAGTATTTTTTTTGTGTGTGTGGCGAAATGCATATCAATATCATCCTTATTTCCTTAAATAGGAAATAGAAGGTAAAAAATAAGTACTACACACTATTTTTGAATCTTAAAATAATTGTTCTGATTAATTATGTCTAAAAAAGGAAAAACTTGCTTTTTGTGATTTTCTAATACAAATTTTCTGTGTGTAGTTCTGTAATTTCCTCCATTTATATGTATATATGTATGTAGTGTATATTAAGAATTAGAGTAAACCATGATGTTTGAGTATCTTGAAAGCGAGTTGCTGAAATGATATAACCATTCGGGAGCTACAGTCATCAGCATGTCTATAATTGTTGCTGTAGAGGAGAATAG
>PVKC010053211.1:0-10150 GCA_004027635.1 Crocidura indochinensis
CATTTTCTTTTTTTTTCTTTTCTTTTTCCCCCCCTTTTTTTTTTATTTAAACGTTTTGATTACATATATGATTGTGATTAGGTTTCGGTCATGTGAAGAACACCCCCTTCACAGTGCAACATTCCCACCACCAATGTCCCAAGTCCCCCTCCCTTCCACCCCACCCACACCTGTACTCCAGACAGACTTTCCAGTTCTCTACTGGGCTGACATGTATTAAGTGTGACCTCATCCAGTTGCAAGGTCCAGGAATAACAGATCTGAAACAAATTTGGTGGTTTGGAAATTTGATAAAGTTCAAGTCTTGGTGCTTGACTGTTTCTTAGAGGGTGTAGAGTGTGGTATTGGGCTGTTGTAGCACATGCAGACAGTGGAATCTTTCCCCCTTGCCATTCTAAGAGTGCCACAGAAGTATCAGTCTGGATCGGGCTACCTGTGAAGTGGTCATTATTTTCTTTTGAAGCTTGGTGGAGAAGCCGGACAGTTTTTCCACCATGACCTTCTTTACTTCCCTTGGTTTACTAGCATCCTGCCTAATGTGCATTATATCCTCCCGTCACTCAGAGGATTCTGTAATGCACTTTGTTTTTATTTATTTTTTGTTTTTATGGAAGACTGATGCTTTCATCAACTAAAGGAAACCCAAAGCAGGTTCTCTCTCTCTTTTTTTCTTCTTCAATTTTTTTCTTTCACTTAAATTTTATTAAGACACTGTAATTTATGACGTTTTTCATAATCAAGTGGCTTCAGACATGCAATGTTCCAACACAAATCCCATCACCAATGTCCCCTTTCCTTCACTAACATCCCCAGGTGCCCTCTCACTCCTAGTCTACCTGATTGTTAGGCATATAATAAATTTATTTCATATTATTTTCTCCAATAAAACTTAAAAGAATGTCAAATGGCATTATCTAAAAATAAATCTTTAAAAGTCAATTTGTGATGATTGCTATATGAATAAATAAATATTCTAATTATTTAATATAATATACTATACTACCTATTATCATTTACATTATAATTTTAATTTTGGCATCTAAAATATATTGCTTTCAATTTTATTTTGTACTTAGATTTTATTGTGTTAATCAACATGTCGTTTCTCTTTTTCAGTAACTTCTCCAGAGTGTTGATCCCTCAAGCATTGCAAATGTAGCCAGGACTCTCCTTCCTTGGGAACTACTGTATACAGAAAGTACATGGACCATATTTCTGCTTTCACTTTCATTATTTAATTCTCATGAATATATAAGAATGTTTGGGGCTGGAGTGGTGGCGCAAGCAGTAAGGTGTCTGCCTTGCGGTGCTAGCCTAGGATGGATGGCAGATCGAATCCCCTGGTATCTCATATGGTCCCCCAAGTCAGGAGCGATTTCTGAGTGTGTAACCAGGAGTAACCCCTGAGCATCAACTAGGTGTGGCCTAAAAATCAAAGACAAATAAATAAATAAAAAGAATGTTTGATATTAAAATTGGTTTTATATTGTAATAAAATAGTGTTTGGTTAGTAGGTTATTTTGGGGAATCTGGAAATCCATTAATCTCTTTCTATATATTTTGATAATGAGGTCTTTTGTATATTACTTCTATTTGTGACAGATTTCATATATATCACTTCACTTATTTTTGTTTGAGTTTTGGCCACACCCTGGAGTGCTCAAGGTTACTTCTGGCTCTGTACTAAGGCATTACTTCTTGAAGGCTTGGGAGAGCATATGGTATTCAGGGGATTGAACCTAGGTCAGGGTTGCATGCAAGGCAAATTCCCTACCTGCTGTACTAGCTGGTCTCTTATGGACAGTAATAGAAACCTGTATATACCCTATATTCAGCAAATTTGGTGCAATTTATTATTAAAAGAAGGAAAAAAAGGCTGGGAGAGTTCTTCTAGAGACTGAGAATTTACATGACTCAATGATGCATTTTCTTAACTTTAATGCTGACATTAGAGAGGTCACATTCTATTATTTTATTTTACTTTTTTGGCTTTTGGGCCATAAATTGTATTGTTGTCTGGAGGTTTTCTGCACTTCATCTTCAAGCTCACTGATTTGGCCCTCAGCAGCAGTTACTCTTTTGGTGAAGCCTTCCAATAAAATTTTTATTTTGCCTACCAAATTTTTTAGTTCTGACATTTCTATTTGTATTTATCTCATTTCTGCTCTCACCCTCCTGTGTTTATTGGCAACTGGTTCCATTGTTTCTTTGAACTTGTTAAATAAACATCCTAAGTATTTCCACTCTGATCTCCATTTCAGAGATGTTAATTAGAGGATTAGTACTGACTGGGTCTGCAGAATTGTTTTTACAATCAAAGCTTGGTTTTACGCTACTTAATCATGGTTCCTTTAGTCTGTAGCTGTTCCTCTTTTATGTCACTTTCAGTCTTCCCCACTGCTAGGGAGGTCTTCCTAGTTTATATGGGTGAGAGATTATCTTGTGGCTGTGTAAACCTTGGCCTGCACGGGAGACCATGTTGC
Organism: Crocidura indochinensis; assembly: GCA_004027635.1. NCBI lineage: Eukaryota > Metazoa > Chordata > Mammalia > Eulipotyphla > Soricidae > Crocidura > Crocidura indochinensis. The sequence goes on from PVKC010053211.1 coordinate 2,484, forward strand.
ATGGCCTCTGACCTGTGTGAATGGGCAGGCTGCAGGTCCCTTTGTTGTTGTGGTCTCTTTTGTGAGTGTGCCCTGCAGGGGTACCTGGGCTCTCCCTGGATCTGCTGGTATCCCTTTGTTGATGAAGCTGCTCTTGCCTCCAGGAATTGCTTTAAAACTGTCTCCTCATGCTTTATCTGAGTCCTTTCTGTGGTGGCTCATGCATGAGGCAAAAGCACCAACATGCATTTCTCATCAAGACTGAGTCCCTCACTAATTTCTGCAGCAAACCTGGTGATTTGTGAGTATTGATTCTACCGTCCAAGAAAACTGCCTGAGAAATAAAGAAGTTAGTTGAATTGGGGACTATGTAGAAGTGCTGTGTCCTCAGGAAGGTTGAACTTTCTATTGTGGAAGTATCCCAGGCAGGCTGGGCCGAGGAGGCTCTTTCTCCTCAGATGGCTCTTCCTATTTAGGACTCTCCATGGCTGTGACTGATTTATACCTCAGCTACCCACTATGAGTATTCTCCTCAAGGATGCTTTATTCCTCACCACTCACTTTTTTCTAGTTTACTCTTTAAAGACACCAAGTCTGTACTTTCACAATTGAAATGCATGCAGATATGTTAGTATCTATCTGAATGCTTTGTGAGTTCAGTAGACTCTAGCATGAATAGTGACAAAGTTATCTTATTCATCTGTTCTTTGTTTTCAGTTGGTTTGCTGACTTATATGGCTGACAGCATCTCCTTGGTGTGTTGCCATTGCTCAGATGGTACAACAGATCAATAGGAATGGATACTAAAAATGTTGTGGAAATGTTTGGCAGAATTTACAGAGAAATCGTGTCCTGGAGAAACTACCCAGGCAGATAAGTACCTTAGTTGAGATTCTGGATGGTCAGTTGTTTCTTTTATGCTATCAATTATTTACAAAACACTAATTGCATGTGAGCAAACAGTGATGGTCTTCCTCAAGACTTGGCATATCGGTATTTTTTTCAGACATTGTAGTTGTTGAAGAAAAAGTGATATTGAAATACATGCAGTAGGAAAATTTCTATATTATCCATTATAAGTGTACATAATTAAGTAATGTCAAGCATATTCACATTGTAGTATAACCTACCTCTAGGATTCATTTCATCTTGTTAAACTGAAATTATATCCATTAAAGAATAATTTCTCATTTCCTCTCTCCAGCCCCCTGACAAATGCCATTCTGCTTGTTGTTCCTCTGGATTTATTTATGAAGATCATGTAGATTTCTCATATAGAGAAATAATACAATATTCTATTTTGTGAGTGGTGTATTTCACTTAGGATAATGTCTCCCAAGTTCTTCCATGTTGTAGTATGTATCAGATTTTCATTAACCTTCTAAGGCAGATAATAATCTTTGTGTGTATCTAATGCATTTGTTTACCATTTCATCTGATGATAGACATTGGTTGTTTCTAATTTTAGTTGATGCTAAATCTGTTATGAATTTGGATATACAAATATCTTTTGGAGACCTTATTTTCAGTTCTTTGATATAAATCCAGAAGTAAAATTTAGGATCATTGAGCTTGAAAAATAGTGCAGCGGTATGGCATTTGCCTTGCATTTGGTTGCCCAGGATGAACCTCAGTCTGATTCCTGGTGTCCCATATGATTCCCCAAAGCCAGGAGCGATTTCTGAGTGCATAGCCAGGAGTAAACCCTGAGCATCACTGGGTGTGACCCAAAAACCAAACAAAAAATTTAGGATCATGTAGTAATTCTATTTTAAGTTTTTGGGGAATTATTACATTCTGTCTCTGTCATTTTATATCTCAACTAACAGTGTACTGAATATAAATGACATATATACACAATAACCAAACTGATTAATGTGAGTTTGTGTCTCATTGTGGGATAGATATGCACAACTCTGATGCCTGATGATGTTAAGCATCTTTTAATGTACCAGGCATTGGGTTCTGATTTCCTATGTTTGATGCTACATTCAGAACACCCCTTTATTTAATGATGTAGAGCTTCTTGGTTGTAACTATAATTGCTCCCTTTACTCAGACTCATCTTCTTACTTTCAGGAGGCCAGTAAAGGAGTGATATTTTTCTTGCTTTGTGCCACTCAGTCCTGTCACTTCATGTCTCCTTATCTTGGGAGGTTGTCAGAGGCTGAAGCTGCAATCTGGTGTGGGTGACTAAGAACTGGGAAATGCTTTAGGAGTAGAAGCAGTATTTGAGTGTATGAGCAAATATTTTTTTCAGTCAGTTGCAGTTCTGTTTTTCTAGGAAGGGTCTAGACTATAAATACAGTGATTTAGATTAAAATATCTGAGAACTGGATTCTCATGAATACCCTTTGGTTTTATTACTGCAACTCTCATTCTTTTTCTAATTAATTAATTACTTTTTAAAAATGCATCACATAATTGACATAGTTGATCATAATACATTTGTTTACAGGTAAAGAAAACAAAGTTATTGAAAAATAGAAAGAAAAAATTAAATGGAAGAGAAGAGAAAGAATAAAGAGAAAGTATAGTAGCAAATACATTTATGAAAATTATTATATCTCCAATGAAGTCATTAATACAATGGCAGAAGGTTTAGTAAACTCTTGTTAGCTGTCTATTCTGTTAAATTGGGGTGTTCTTTTAAGGATGACAGCATCAAACAAATGAAGTTCAGAATTTCAAAGCACTATTCCTAATACTAGAACTTTTAGAGGCATGCACTCAGCTGCCAGGCCTCCTGGAAGAAGAAAGATAGAGGGGGAGGGAGCCTGCACTTCTTTCAAAAAAAAGCCCTGGTGATATCAGCCCACAAACCAGCATATTTGAAGTATGGTCAGATCGGTGTTTCTGAAGGAAGTCATAGAGGGTCAGTGATGAGGCAAGCCATAGGGAAAACAGTGATTCTAGGTGATGGAGCCAGCAAGTGTGGCTTTGGCAGGGCATGGGCTTGGCCCACCCTCTCCTCCTGAGATGGTCAGCTTTCTGCTGTGTGTGCCACAATCTTTCATGGTTCGGTTAACTTCTTACTGAAAAAAGAGAGTCTATGGAGATGGTCTGGCTGGAACATGGCAACTATTTTTGTGGGCATAAGTACAGCTGCCAGGCTTCCTGGAAGAAGGAAGATATGGGGGAAGGAGCCCAACTCGCTCCCAAAAAGCCCTGGTGATATTAGCACCCAAACCAGCATCATGAAGTGTGGTCAGATTGGTGTCCCCAAAGGAAATTATACAGGGTGACAGGTGAGGCAGGGCCATTGGGAAAATGGTGACTATTATTTTTAAACTTCTTCTGGTGTCTAGAGGTCTGTAGACAGGATGAGGAACTATCTAGAAGGAGGAGTTAGTTCTATATCACATGAGCCAAGATGGCAGGTGGAGGTCCTTCTGTTTCTTTTATTTTTGTGGGGCTCTGTTCTCATTGCTTGTTGTCATGAATGACTGTCCCATTAATGACTCAATCAATGACTTAAGAAAAACTTGTTGACGGTCTACCCAGGGCCTGATGCTATGTATTAATAAGTTTCCTTTGATGAAATTCAAGCTATTTTGCACATACAGTGGGAATTAGTCATAAGGATGGAGGGGTACTATTTCATAAAGAACCCGAGGACAGAAATGTAGCCAGATCTCAGAAAGAGACTGAATAAAACTGTCAGGCAGTATCCAAAAATGAGCCAGAAGTGCTTTCATCTCCTCTGTGGTCTCTGTTGGAACATCTGTTTTATTCCTATTTCTCAGAAGACTGACTTTCTCTAGGTTTCAGTTCATGTGACAGGTGCAAGACTGCTCCCAACACATCCATTCAAAAACCAGCACATGATGATGTAGTCTATTTCCGTCCTAGTCCCAACAGCAGAGAGAATCAGATTCACTGTGTTTGAATTAGGTATTTAAATCAATCAATAAAGGAAGGTCTGTGGACCAGGACAGATCCCTCAGAGGCTGTCTTGAGAGGGACACATCTCTTTAAGTGGCTGCTGTGAATTGCATTGTCTCTACTGTGTGCTTCCAGATTTAGGGAAAATGGAGTGGGTCATAGCATGTCTGTATCCTTAAGAAATACACAGTTGAGGGAAGAGAGACAGAAAAGAGTAGTAAATTACTGGGTGGATGATTTTGTTCTCATACAGGCTTAGGGAATATCAGGAGACATTTTTCACACAGCTCAGGGGAGGAGATTGATACTGATATTGAAGTACTCATCAGGGACACTGCTAAGTGCCCTACAACCAGAGGATACCTACCACAACTCAGAAGTAAATGGACCTTGGGCTGGAGAGATATTATAGCAGGTCACATACTTGCCTTGCACGTTGGTGTACCTGGATTGAAAATCCAGCGACAATATTGTCCCCTGTGCACTGCTAGAACAACTACTAAGCACAGAGCCAGGAGTAAGTTCTAACTACCTCTGGGTGCAGCCTCAAATCACTCTTCCCAAAATAATGATCTGGTTGCAAATCTTAGCGTTGTAGGGGGTTACAAACTCTAAAATGAAATAAATGTATAAGATACAACATTGTATTAAATGTGTGATTTTCTTTTACATTCTTCTCCAAATTTCTTTTGCTATTTTTCTTAAGTCCGATACTTTTAGAAATGGGATCCTGACTACTGACTTTTTAGAGGTGTGTTTGTAGATTAAGTATCTCCTCTATGCCCCTCCCTCAACACACACACACACACTTTCACAAACAGACACATGCACACAATCATATACAGGCTCTCATGCACAAACTCACAAACACACATGTACGCATATACTCTCTCACTGATGTGTGCATACACACATACATGGCCCTTGGATTTTTCTTGTGCCCTATAATTTCCCTGAAGCCCAGACTGACTTATGGAGGAAGGAGAATGACAGAAGAAAACTGTTTTCAGCCCTGCCTGCAAATTAGTGTTCTCCAGGACACTGAGGGGGTATCTATACCACAACCAGGTCCAAGCCCTAGTCCTGGTTAATGGCTTTGGTTTAATAGGCAACATTTTTTTTATTTGTGAATAGACAGAGTCCTGAATATCTGCTTAGAACTGGCTTCGACCATCCTTAGAGTCTTTGGAAAAATTTTACCCTCAGCAAACCTTTATTTTACGACCTGGAAAGTGGGAAAACATCTATCTCCTAAGATGATTAAAGTGCTCAAGATAGTGAATGTGAAAGAAGTATGCAAGTTTGAAGCCATAGCTAGGTATCAGTAGTGCTACAGGTATGAGCTGGCTTTTTTAGGTTTATTTGTTTTGTGGCTAAACTCAAGACGCTAAGTATCATTCTTGTCAAGACTTGGAGGACTATATGTGGTGCTGGAGAGCAAACCTGGATTGGCTTCATGCAAGTTCCCTCCCTGCTGTAGGATTGCTCGAATTCTTGAGCAAGCTATTGAGAGAATATACTCAGGTATTCACAAAGTGTAAGAAATGAGAGCAGGGGTCCGGGAGATAGCATGGAGGTTAGGCGTTAGCCTTTCATGCAAAAGGTCATCGGTTGGAATCCTGGTGCCCCATATGGTCCCCCGTGCCTGCCAGGAGCAATTTCTGAGCATGGAGCCAGGAGTAATCCCTGAGTACTGCCGGGTGTGACCCAAAAAAAAAAAAAAAAAAAAAAAAAAAAAAAAAAAAAAAAAAAAAAAAAAAAAAAAAAAAAAAAAAAAAAAAAAAAAAAGAAATGAGAGCAGGAAGAGCTGGTTGACTCAACACAGAAGAAAATATGCTTCAAACTCAGGAACGCACAGGGTCTCCCATCTGGGAACTTCAGCAAAGGCTCTGCAGGATAGAACCATATTGCTCTCTCCTTTTCCATGCAAAATACTTATTTATGGAGAAAAGAAAAACTAGGTAGACTGTTAAGGAAAATGCTCTCTTAAATAGCACGCGAGGTGAGGGTAGCCACAGAGACCTTGGAAATGAAGGAAACCCATGGGGTTCCATTTTTAAAGCACACAGGGTCAAGACTGCATTTCATCAACAAAATGGTTCTGCTGAAAGGTCAGGGCCCACATGGGCAAAGTGAAGGCTCTGGCCACCCCCTGGGAAATGCCTGTCAGGAACATTCATTTTATTCTACAGGAGCATCTGCAGATGTGAAAGAGGATTTCACACAAAAACGAACACAAAGTCTATTTCTGACAGACAGGTAAATGTCCCTTTTTGCGAAGGCAATAATAACACGCTTGCCAGAGAGGCAAGGCATCTCAGGATCATTTTTGATACAGATTCAATTTCTCCTTTAATCCCAAATAACCACTCCATAACCATATGAAACAGAGAAGCCTAAAGATAATTGCTGAATTGGGGAAGCAGCAAGCTGGCTGCTTTTTTCTTAAAAGGATATTGCCTACCTTTCAGAAGTGGTGCATAAAAGGCCTCACAGCTCACTGTATGCCTATACTTAGTGCACACATGCTCAGCAGTCGACCATCTATCATGCACCCAGGAGAATGGAAAGTGCACTTTTGTAATCACCGTTATTTCCCCCAAAGCACACAGATTGAGGCATCAAAAATTAATAGAATATTAGATGTCAAGAATGAAAGCTATGCATCGGGTTCCTGAATCCAGTCTCTAGTGGCCCAGACCATAGAATATTTTGACCCAGACAACACCCTGTACTTGCCAGGTAGCCCAAAGTGCCACACATTGGTTTATAGGTGAAGGATGTTTGTACTTCCTCATTTGTCTCTGATGGTGCTGAAACTGTATGTTTTCAAATGCTTTCCTCTTCTCTAGAGATTTCTTGCAGTATGTTGAGATTGTTGGCTGAGTTTCAGAGATTCTCAGAGATATGAGCAAAGATAAGTCCAGGTCAATATTAGAATTTTGAGGGAGTATCTGGGAAGTTTGGTTCTCGGTTAGGGTAATGGGTAAAGGCTAATAGCAGAAAATTATTAAGAAAATCTAACAGGGGCTGGAGAGATAGCATGGAGGTAAGGCGTTTGCCTTCCATGCAGCAGGTCGGTGGTTTGAATTCCAGCATCCCATATGGTCCCCTGAGCCTACCAGGAGCGATTTGTGAGAGTAGGAGCCAGGAGTAACCCCTGAGCACAGCCGGGTGTGACTCAAAAACCAAAAAAAAAAAAAAAATAATAAATAAAATAAAATAAAATAAAATCTAACAATGGTTTCATGAAGAGCTGCAATGCTATTAATCAGATTTTGAGACTAAAATAAATGATGCAGCATTTACTTTCAAGCGTGCTTTGATTATAACTACGTTTTTCTTTTCTTTTCTTTTTTTTTAGAGCGGATGTTGGCATATCACACAGCAGTGCTGAGGATTCAGTCCTGGCTCTGTGTTCAAGAATCACTCTTGAAGGTGACTATATCTTGAAGGGGACTATATTTCCCAGGGATTTATTCTAGGTTGGTCACATACAAGACAAGTATCCATCCCTGTATTGGCTATTTGGCCTCAACACTTTGTATTTATGAGGTCTAGTGTATGCCATATTCTGAAGAAGGTTAGTCCTGGGATACAGAGATGAGTGAGTTAGAGAAGAGACTAAAATATATAGATTCTATTTATGGGAGCACACTGTCCAGGGAAGCTTATAATCAGAGGAGTTAGAAGTAATGGGAAAGACAGGGAGAAAAAGATACACGAGTCAGAGCACAGGGAAGGGACCCTTGACCCAGCATGGGAGAGGAGGTAGGTCAAGAGACTACACTCATGTTTGAAAA
>PVKC010053212.1:0-10163 GCA_004027635.1 Crocidura indochinensis
TTTTGTTCTAAGTAGTTCCTTGATGTTTCACATTTTCTCTCTTTTAGACTATTTTCTGATCCTATTTGTTTTGGTTGCTCCTATAGATATTAAATAGCTTTTCTTCTTGTTCTATGATTCTTACATCATGTTGCTATTTTTACTGTTCCTAAACAAAGTTTATTTTTATTTTCTGGTCTCTTGATAAAGGAGTGCCAATGCCCCTATTAGGAGTAAAAGAACTGCTGCTTGCAACCAGTCCATCACCTACTTGAATTGGCTTTTTCAACTGGGATCCTGGCTCGAGGACCTGGCTCTTTTGACCTGCAGAGAACCATTCCTGATTGCCCTTCACTGATAGATTATGCTATCAGCTGAAACCCTTCAAATATGACTTACTTAAAACTTGATCAGCAGTGTAGAACAATATTTGGATACTGTTATTTATTTCTACTCCCCCCACCCATTTTTTTATTTCTACAAAAAAAGTAGGAGACAAAGATGCTTATGGCCCCTGGTCAGTCATAAGCGGCTATTGTCCCATTAGGGATGAAGATGACAATTACCAGAAGCCTGCACCTTGTAATTGCTGCTGAAGTGCCATCAGCATGGGGGTATTTAAGGGGCCTGTGGATTGCTGCCAGATTGCTGAAGAAACTGTTTGCTGAATTCTCTGCTCCTGTTACCTTTTGCTATCTTTCCTACTACTCCAGGCCTGACACCTCCTCCTTCCTTCCTTCCTTTCTTTTCTCCCTCCTTCCTTCCCTTCTTTCCTTCTCCTTTCCTTCCTCCTTTCCATCCTGCTTTCCTTTACTTCCCCTCTTTCTTTTTACCTTCCCTCCCTCTCTTCCTCCTTTCCTTCCTCCCCCCTCCCCTTTTTTCCTTACTTGTTTGGTTCATATTATGGTTCCTAAGATTTAGTCCTGGCTCTGTATTCAGGGTTCACTCCTTACTAGGGCTCAAAAGACCCTACTTTGGTGCTTGGGTTTGGTATGTTCCTCACCCCATTTCTATTTCAAATGAAGAAAATGTTCCACCATAACATTCTAAGTGAGTGGTTATTAATTTAGTTATCTTCACAGGGGCCAGTTTTAGCATCTTGAGTGAAACATATTATTGAGGGACTAGAGCAATAGCACAGTGGCAGGGCATTTGGTAGGGCATCTGCCTTTCACAAGCTGAGCTGGGTTCTATCCCCTCATCCCATATGGTCCCCCAAGACTGCTTAGAGTGACTTTTTTTTTTACTATTAACATCTTTATTTAAACACTATGGTTACAAACATATTCATAGTTATGTTTCTGAGTGCAGAGCAAGGAATTACTCCCGAGTGCTGCCAGGTCTGGCCTCCCAAAGAGCGAGAAATTAAAAAAATTAAAAAATTAAAAAATAAGAAAAGTATTATTGTCCTGCAATGACTTTGAATTTTTCCTTCTTAACTCAGAACTCATCTTCTGGTTAAATGACTGGTGAGGTAACTACTACCACAGATGGACCGGTTAGTAATTATGAAGTTTCCTTGAAGTGCTAATGCTTCTACTCTTCTGAAAATTAGATTATTTCTTCCCAAAGCAAAGCGGTGCCCTTACAATGAACTGCAATATTTGTGTCATGGGCTTTGCTGTGAAACTACGAGAACAGCATTTCATCTTGGATGCATCACAAAGTCTGATCCTAAAGCTCATCTCTAAGGAACCCCCAGCAGAGATGGCTCCCTTCTTAGACTTCACAGCTTTTCATAATTTTTTATATTTTGGTTTTTGGGCTACACTCGGTGATGCTCAGGGGTTACTCCTGGCTCTGCACTCAGAAATCACTCCTGGCTTGAGGAACCATATTGGACACTGGGGATTGAACTGAGGTGTGTCCTGGATCAGTGGCATGCAAGGCAAACTCCCAGTGCTATCCCTGTGCTCCCTGTGCTATCGCTCAGGCCCTTCATAATTATTTTTTAATATCAGCTAAACTTGTGAAAAATAATTAATCTCAGAGGTGGTGTGTATCAGAGAGAATAAAATGAGGTCTTCTTTCTTTGTACTTATTTTAAAAAGGAAGGTTAATTAATTGTGAATGATAAATATCATGGAACAGTTTCCATATCCACTGCCTTCATTATCGATGATTCCAGGTTTCCTTGTGCAGGGAACAGAGCTGAGCACCTGTTGACACCATTGACAGACCTCTAGGCTCTGGGATGGGGGACACAGTATCAATGAGGCCCTGGCCTAGCCACCAGCCTCATGCAGATCCCTAGGCTGTGTCCCGGGTACAGAGAGAGAGGCAGCAATGGGGGTCCCCATGCTCAAGATTCTCAGGATTCCAGTGTCCTTCGCTCCCCTAGAAATGCACAGGGGGGCAGAGCAAGGTGGACGGTGCCTCAGGGGACAGTTACTGAATTTTCAACCTACTGACTGACAGGTATGGAATCTCTGACTGACTGACCGGCATTAATTACTGAATCTCAGGCTAGCCTATCAGCAGTTCCTTAATTCTAGCAGCAAATCAGTGTAAAATGTGACACAAGGGACCCCTCTGAGAGGAAGGTCCCACACATACTGCTGCCCTGATCTCTGGCTGTCAGGAAGTCCCATACTGCCATCCTTGCCTACCCCAAGACATTCGTCCAGTGGCTAGCATGCCTATCACAGCCTCCTGCCCCATGGGCACTGCCCAGTCCCCAGTAAACTGGCAAGCTCCCCACACTCCAGCCCCAACAGAAAAGTTCCCAGTGTCCAGTGGTACTTTTAGCCACATCCTTCTAACCAGCAGAACCTAACCCAGGCTGGGCCTCCCATTTAGCACAGGGCCAAACCTGCAGAGCAGCAACACCTGCTTCTCACCTTCATATAGCCAATCGCTGAGGCCATTGTAGATGACGCCCTCCTTGCCCGTGGACACCACTCGGATGGCCTGCTTGCCCACATGTGCACAGTAGTAGATGTTGTTCTCAAAGATGAAGATCTGATATAGGGAGAGAGGAAACCCAGTGAGTTGAGGCAAGGCTGGAACACAGGGTTCTTTTAATCCTCTGCTGTTTATTTACTGATTGATTTATTTGGTTTTTGGGTCACATCTGCTGGTGCTCAGGGGTTACTCCTGGCTCTCCACTCAGAAATTACTCCCGGCAGGCTCAGGGGACTCTATGGGATGCTGGGGATAGAATCTGTATACAAAGAAAACTCCCTCCCTGCTGTGCTATTTATTATTTATTAATTATTAAATAATTATTTATTATTATAGGTGATGTGGTTCTAATACTGCAAATGTTCATCATCTTGATGTACAGTTATGGCCCTTCCCCATCACCAAAGTACTTAAGGCTCTCCACCACTATCCCTGTCCCCCCTCTTCCACCTCTTCTCTCCTCTTGTTTCTCTACTGCTTGGTCACCTGAGTTTTGCATTCTGAGGTCAAGGCTTTGTGATTGGTCAGTGCTGTCTATTCCCTGGTATTATTTTTCCATAGGCCACACATGTGAGAAAACATCTCATGTTTTACTTAATAAACTTCCTAGTTCCACTCAAGTATTTTTGTTTGTTTGTTTTGTTTTGGGGCCATACTGGATGGCTCTGCACACAGAACTTACTCCTGGCAGGCCCAGGGGACTATATGGAATGCTGGGAATCAAACCCAGGTCAGCTGTATGCAAGGCAAATGTCCTCTCCACTATGCTATAGCTCATCCCCCTCCACTCAGGTTTTACCAAACTGTAGGGTTTTGTTTTTCCTTATAGCTGCATAGCATTCCATTTTGTAGACATGCCACAGCTTCTTTATCCACTCTTCTGTGGCTGGACATTGGGAGTTCCCAGATCTTGGTGACTATATTAAGTGCTGCAAGGAACACGTAGCTTTTTGGATGCCTACCTAAAGGGACACGAGAAATTTCTTCCCCCATTGCTCTCTTGAAAATTTGAGGATAGAGACCTATTTGCAGAAAGGGAGGTGCACTGGAAACTATTGAAGTTCTGGCCTGGAGTTACCTCCAAACAAGAGGAGAGTGCAGCCTGTATCAATGGTTCTTAAAAAGATCTTGGAGAGCAGAAAGTCTGTAAAGTAAATGGGCAAAAAGAAGTTTCCCCAAGACCAGCACCACAGGCTGCTGCTGCTGTGCTCTGTGCCTGGCACAGAAAATTCTGGAATTTTCCCACCCACTGAGACAGAGGTTCAACACTGTTTGGGACCCAGCAATGCTGGGTATCCCCAGATCACGGTGCTGTGAGGTCTCCAGGGCTATACCTGGGAATATTTGGGGCCATATGGTGCAGAGAGGCTCTAAGTATCCCTTGGGAGAATCCAATCTCCAAAGAAGTAAGAGTGAAGTGGAACCCCTCTACTTCCTGTCTTTTTGCCTGTGCTGTGGTGATTGTGTTGGGATGCTATAATTTGGATTGTCCTTCCTTGGCCTGGAGGCACTGGTAGTGTGTGGGAGACCCGATGGCTTGAGTGGCAATAATCATGAGAAATCTAAAACACTCTCCTGTCTGTTGATCTCCCAGCAATCCTCCATCCTTCAATGTTTCCCAGCTGCCTAGAGAGAGATCTTTACAAAGGACAAGTTCCTGGTATAGCCTCATGGATCCAAGTGAGTGCATAAACCTCCAAATATCTCCCATGTCCCTCAGAAAGAAAGCTCGTCATGGCTGCGAAGGTACTAGCTCCTTTTGCCACTGTGATGGCCTTCAAGGATAGTTTTCATTTATAACTGCCTGCTCCCTTATGTGGAGACACTCATTACACACACTTTCTTCATGGCACTCAATGGTCCTGCTTTTAAAGTCTGTTTGATGGATGATCCTGAAATTCTCTAACTTAATACTCCCCAGCTGACGTGGGCACCTGAAATTAGATTCATCTTTGGAGATAATTCCCAACCAGATTCCAATTATATTAAGGAAGCTCTGATGAGGGGGAGTCATGGTTTGTCTTGAAGATTGATGAGCATAGCCAGGCCTGGGCTACAACCCTACAGGAACATTCATTTCATGAGCTCATAGATGGGCTTTGAGACAGTTCTCGGAGCCCTGCATCTCCCTGGGGCAGCCAGAAGCACCTTCATAAATGCTACAGCCTTGCAAGCAGGATTCCTCCTCTTCATCCTTTCCTTCTCCTCTCCCTCCTTTTAACTTCACACAGCAATGCACAAGCTAACCACACACATGGCAATGCACACACCAATCTCATACACAATAATGCACACACTAACTTCATACAGCAATGCATATGCTAACTTCACACAGTTCAGGTACACCCCAACCTCAGCCTCCAAAGAACCAGGTTTCAAACAAGGATCAACCTAATTTTTGGGCAGCTCAGCCTTTTTGAAGGTTCCCTTAAGGCACAGGAGCGGCTCTTGTTCCCGAGACAAGTCTTAGGTGGTCAGCTAAGCCCACCCCAATGAGGAGGCCTCTCTACTGCCCCATACATATAGTGTCCTGACACATCCCATATCAGTCCTGTTTACATGGCCTGGGGCAGGGCCCAAGTGTGTGAAGCCCACACCCATCGAGCGTGTGGCCAGCAGGCCCATGTTGCTTACCAGCTGCTGCCCCTTCGGGCCCCAACCTGCATACTGCAGCTTCGCATTGCTGACCTCTGGGGGGTCCAGGCTTTGGGGGTCTCTGGAAGAAAAGGAAAAGCAAAAGGGTGGGACACAGGAACCAAGACCTGGCCAGCACCCATAGTGGTCACTAGGCTCTGCAGGCAAGTGACTGTGAGAGTCCAGAGCTGTCACAAGGCTCCAGGATCCTTCCCAAGCTCCCCACATGTAGGTCCACCTGGGTGCCTGCACCCAGCACTGGTGGGTGAAGATGCATGGGCAGTAGAGCCCCTCAGAGCCCAGGCATGCCCTCTTCATTCAGAAGCATCTTCCTCAGGAAGTCTGAGTAGTGACTAGAATCAGGACCAGGTCTAGGCTAGGCCTCTTCACTCCAAGAAGCCCAAGAGAAATCAGTTTCCCAGCCTATTTTTTCCCTAACAGCCAAATGCAAGACATGAGCCCTGTCTTCTCTCAGGTAGGCGTGAAGCCCACATGTTTTGTTAGTTTGTTTGTTTTTCTTTTGGGTGCGGTTAACCAGTGATGTGTGGCTCTATCAGTGTCAGTATCAAACTGGTAGATTGCCCTTGAGAGGCTCTGTCTGTCTGTGTTTACATTTCTGTGTGGCTTTACGCTGCTGGTGATGTGTCGAAGACACTGAGGCCCCTGGGCCCCATCCTAATGGCTGGGTTCTGGCATGGACACAGCTCCGTGGGCTAATTCTGTGATGAAATTGTGCACACGAATTTAGGAAGCAGAGGTGGTGGGTGGGGATGGGGTGCTGGGTACAGGAGGTGAAGGTCTGGGAAGGGGAGGGGTAAGAGACAATTCAGGATGGAATGCACGGGAAGGACCCTGGGTATCTGCTTTTGAGCAGGCACCCTGGGAGGTGGTCAGTGTAGATGAGATTCCAAGCCCAGGTTCCCCAAACTGCAGTCTACTTCAGCTCAAGTCCCACGAAACCACAAATGAGCCCAGGCCCCTCAACTTCAGGTCATGGGCATTCACCTGCACATACCCATCCCCTCCCAACTGTTTTCCTGACACAGAAGTGGGAGGGCAAGCCGCTGGCTCTGAGGCCTGGTTTAGGGCAAGTCACTTCTGCACCCGGAAACACACGCACTTGTCCTCGTAAATTGAGTCCTGCCTGAGTCCCAAAGCACAAAGTTGATGAGCCAGCTTCAGGCTCTGAAGGTGACTCTTCTGCAATGGGCAAGGAAGGAAACAGCATCCACCAGTAAGGACTGACTACAGGACCTGGGGAGCACGCCAAAAGTGCTTACTCTGCTCCATCTCTGTGCTCCATCCCCAACCCCCATCTTCCTGAACAAGCGTAGGTCCATGCTGCACCCCTACCTCCCCCAACCCAGCTCACAGCTTCCCATGGCTTCACAATATGGAGTAAATATGCCTAAAACATTTCATATGATCTATGTTATAACAATGATATTCTGATATATGAGAGAAAAATAATCATGTATTTTGTTTCTCTGCACCTTTCTGTCTTCATTTTTTTGTTTGTTTGTTTTTGGGCCACACCCGGTGATTCTCAGGGGTTACTACTGGCTATGTGCTTGGAAATCGCTTATGGCTTGGGGGACCATATGGAATGCCGGGGGGTAGGGGGGGATCGAACTGCGGTCCTTCCTGGGTCAACCATGTGCAAGGCAAACTCCCTTTTGCTGCACCATCACTCCAGCCCTCTGCCTTCATTTTTATTATTTATTTTTCTAAGGGATCTGTTACCCTTCCCCCCAACTTCCTGGGTATCTCACCTGGATGGTCTGGTTGGTAATTTAAGGTGTTGCCTCTGGGGTGAGAGAGATTCAACAAGAGATTCAGCAAGAAGCCTCAGAAGAAGCAGAATGGGGAGAGGAGAGAGATAGATGCAGGGCAGCTGAAGGAGGCTGCTTAAAAGGTTAGCTGAGAAGCCATGTAAGATACGCACATAGTGGCTAGGGCCTATTAGTAATAAGCTTCATGCCTCCTGAAATCTGACTACTGTGGATAATGTCCTCATCATTATCATGAACCCTCAGATACGCTTGCCTAAAGGGGCTTCAGGGGCCGACTGAGAAAGGTCTCACCATCCATCTACCATCATCTACCACCATCAAGGACTATTATTAAATTAATTAATACTTCAGGGATCCAAGGCACATTTTGTGGAGCATCCCCTCTGACGAGGAGAGATGGTAAAGAATCGATTGAGAAAGAAGAGAAGATCTCCCCTTGCTTTATCTCAGGATGATGGTGCATCCATCCTAGCTTGGCTTCTGGCAATAAACAAAACAGTCATAAATCATGTTGGGTTCTAAAGAGCAGATCAGCAAAGTCAAGCCTGCTCAGTCACCTCTGAAGCTAAGATTATGCCAGAAAAGCTGCCCAACAAGTCAGCGATGGGAGAAAAAAAAAGCTAAAAATGGGTTTTCTGGTTTCAAACCTTTCTGGCTAATGACATAAGCACTCTCTAAGGGCACCTGCCTTAGAGGCTTCTGCACAGGTCCAATAGCCTTACCTGGATAGCATGAAGTAGACAGGGAGGGGAGAATTGGGTCTTGGAAGACTACCGGTGCAAAGGGAATTCCTAAGCATAGTATGGACACAGGGAGGGTGTGTATAAGTGCCTACTCCTGTGTCTTTGTTTCTTCCCTCCCTGGAGATCAATCTGTCCATATGGGAGCATTAGATTCTGGGACCCACGTCACACATCATTGCTACACTCGGAGCTCATGAAAGGACAAAGCTCGTCTCGGTCTCCTGGCAGGACACAGTAAATAGATTGAGCCATATGAGGGAGGTCTTATCTTCATATCTGTGCAGAGTCTGTAACATTTCCCGGGACCCAAATAGATACCAAAATGCACCACCTGAGACTGGGCAGCATTTCAAAGTCTTTCCATGAACCTTAGGAGCTGGGCATTTTAATTCTCTTCAGTCCCTGGAGTCAATCTTCTCAAAGAAGTAATTTCCCTTCAATGGCACAGGCCCAGAGGATTACTGAGAATTTAGTCCTCAATTGATTTGACTCTTCAGTTCCTGCTTGATGGTCATGCTTGCTCAGAGCTGGGATTTCAGGAGAAGAGAGAAAGAGAGGACGAGAAGGTGGAAGAACAAGGAGGAACAGCTAAGTTCAGACCTCTCAGACAGCATAGAGCTGACCATGGTTCTAAAAAGCAGCCCTACACAGGGTGTTGTCCAAGATATGCAATGAGTTGTGTTCAGAACATGGTCTTCATGCATTTTTGCTTCACATCACTACTTCTCTCTAGAACATTCACAATATCCTATTCATACAATTCTTGGAGAATGTGATTGTAGTTTTCCCTTCAGAGCCAAAGCATATCCATATGCGAGGTCCAAGGTGGGTCCTTGTGGATTGGTGTGTGGGAAAAGGCAAAATTAAAGTCTGGGAAGTAAATGAAGAGACTCAGAGGTGAGGATATAGAGAATCTTCAGGCTCCAGCTACTCTGAATCTCTTTATGCACTAGGCTCAACTCAGAACCTAGCAAGGTGACCCAAGATTAAATAGAACATGAAGTCTACATACGTTGACACCTGCTTTCATGTTCCAGACTGACAATAAGTGTGTTCCAGCTGGGATTGTGCACTACCTGCCCTTCTTCATTACTGATCCAAGCTTCTTACTTGAAAACATGCTCCTAAATTCCCCTTCTGCCTGAATTTCTCCACAAGAGCATGGGAAAAAAAAAAAAAAAACAGCCTGTCATTCCCACCGCAGCTCTCCTCTGTTATATGTGTTCAGTGTGTTCTTAGGGTAAAGATCCTTCAAAATGGGAGGTACAGGTGGCAACAGTGGTGCAGTAGCAGGGCATTTACCTTGCATGTGGATGACCTAGGACTGATAGCAGTTCAACCCCCTGGTGTCCCATATGATCGCCAAAGCCAGGAGTGATTTCTGAGCCCATAGCCAGGAGTAACCCCTGAGTGTCACCAGGTTTGGTCCCCAAAACAAAGAAAATGGGAGGTACTGGTGGCGTCACTGAGCTGGGCATATGAGCAAGCCTTCTCAACCCTAACAGTGCCCTGTTAAAATCCCAGTGGCACATTCCCACCCTAACCTATAGGCAAGGCTCTGGCTAACCCAGGAAGCAGCTTTGCTGCAATGCCTGGCTTGTGCTTCTGCTGACCCAGAGTTCTTAGCTTTGTCTTCATATATTGGAAAGCTTGACAAATTCTAAGGTTCAGACAAAGCACACTTTTTTGTAATTTCTGATGTTCACAATTCTATAGTATCCATTGTTTACAAGGGCTGAGAAAACATAACAGGGGTAAAGCATTTGACCTGTGCTCTACCAAACTCTGGTTTGATCTTTGGCACTGCTTATGTTCTGAGGAAACTGTCAGGAGTGACCTCTCAGCAGAGAGCCACGCATGAGTTTTAAGCACTATTTGAGTATCCCCTGAACAACTTCACTCAGGACATGAAATTACATGTTATCTAAGTCTTACCTTTTCAACAAGAGTAGAAACCATAATTTATAAATATTTGTTGACTTGTCTTTTGTTTCCATTAGAGGAGAAAGCATATGTCTAAAAATTAATTTCTGTAGGTCAGATTAAGATGAGATTAAATAATGTATTGAGCACTGGAAACAATTGAGGCCATAGATATCTTTTTTTTTTT
>PVKC010053213.1:0-10159 GCA_004027635.1 Crocidura indochinensis
GGTTTTTATTGTTGTTGTTTTTGTTCTGGGGCCACACCTGGTAGTGCCCAGAGGTTGCTTTTGATTAGAAAGGGATTAGAAATCACTTCTGGGGCCCGGAGAGATAGCACAGAGGTAGGGCATTTACTTTGCACACAGAATGGACGGTGGTTCGAATCCCGGCTTTCCATATGGTCCCCGACCCTGCCAGGAGCGATTTCTGAGCACAGAGTCAGGAGTAATCCCTGAGCGATGCTGGGTGTGACCCAAAAACAAAACATTTTTGGCAGACTCTGGGTGTAAATGATGCTGGTGAAGTCAAGAGTTCGTGGTGAGGTCAAAGATATTAAATGTAGAAGTCACTGGTGAGGTTGGATCCAGGCAAGTAGAGCACCGGCCACCTCAGGAGAGAAACTCATTCTATTGTGGGTGGGAAATTAATATTTCTACTAGGGAAGAGTCTGGTGTGGACTCTGTCAATTATATAGGATGTGAGGGGGGATTAAAACAGGGTGTGCTTCTGTGTTTAAGGAAGACAGGGTAAAGGGATTAGGAAAATTAGGGTGTTACATTAAGGTGATTAGCTTCAAGAGGACCACATGGGAAAGGATATTGAACTTGAATTGAAGCCACGTGCAAGGCTCTACCTTCTGTGCTATCACTCTGGCCCCAAAAGATTTTTTAATTCCTGTTTTATAGCTAGACACTGAAATTAAAGAGAAAACACAAATTGGCAATTATCTCCAAATCAACAATGGGAGTCTATGTTTAGATGACTTTGAATCCCTGTTTCTAAATAAAATATGGAGACTCTGATGGTCTCCATATATGAGATGCAAAGCCTCTATGAGTATGCTCTAAATTTTAAATTTTAACTTAGACTTTAAGTTTTAGAGTCTAAAACTTAACATTATTTGGGGATAGTACAGTGGTAGGGTGTTTGCCTTGCATGCGGCCAACCCAGGATAGACCTGGATTTGGTCTCTGGCATTCCAATATGGTCCCCCAAGTCTGCCAGGAGCAATTTCTGAGCACAGAGTCAGGAGTAACCCCTGAGTGCTGCCAGATGTGGCCTCCCCCCAAAAAAATCACACCAATTTAACATTATCTTTTGCACCTTCTCTTTCTTCCATTAGCTCATCCCTTAGCTGTCTTGGCTACAGCTTTTACACAGTCTGTTTCTTTCTAGGAGTGATAGGTCCTATGGCTTATTTCTCAGGCCACCCATTGGATGATCAGGAAAAGTCCATCTTGTGTGCGGTGTCATCTAAGAACATGCTGCTTGCCTGGGATGTGCAGGAGGTGAGTCTGGTCTTTCGAGTTTGAATAATGTACACCTGTGTTTCTTCTTTTACACCTGTGAAACAAGCGCTGGGAGAAAATCATGCTTGGGATTGTTAACATATCAGGCCTCCTTATTACTCACCTGTGCCCTCATTTGGATGACAGACCTATAAGTTCACTTTTCTGAGAGGTAGGGTGGTGGTTAGTGGCTATTCCTGCCCCTGACGGAGCTCAGAAACCATATGTAGAACCAAGGATAGAGCCAGGGTCAACCACACACAGGGTAAGCTCCTTAACCAGCACTCTTTTTCAGGCCCCTAAAGTTATTTTTAACTGGATGCTACACCCAGCAGTGGTCCTCAAACTACAGTCTTCGGGCCACATATTGTATTTGTTCCTGTTTTGTTTCTTAACATCAAAATAAGATGTATGCAGTGTGCATAGGAATTTGTTCGTAATTTTTGTTTTTACTATAGTCTGGCCCTCCTAAGGTCTGAGGGACAGTGAACTGGGCCCCTGTTTAAAAAGTTTGAGGACCCCTGCCTTAATGTGTTCAGTGGTGCTCAAAGACCATGTGATTGGGGCCCGGGAGATAGCATGGAGTTAAGGCGTTTGCCTTTCATGCAAAAGGTCATCAGTTCGAATCCCGGTGCCCCATATGGTCCCCCGTGCCTGCCAGGAGCAATTTCTGAGCATGGAGCCAGGAGTAACTCCTGAGCACTGCCGGGTGTGACCCCCCCCAAAAAAAAAAAAACAAAAACAAAAAACAAAGACCATGTGATGCTGAAGGGCCATCTCACATCTTCCCTTTTGGATGATGTCTACATAAATTTACACAAGGAGTAACTGTCTATTGGTGACATGAACTGATGAAGAAATAATCAGTTTTGGGAATATGCCTTTTCATGACCTATTCTGCATCTGTTAGATATTGGTTTTGTTTTATTGACTTTTTCAGGGAGTGGTCTCTAATTCTCTAATTTAGATCACCTCTAAGGTGTTTTTTGCTTGTTGTGTGTCTTTTCCTCCCCACCCCCTTCAGGGCTTATTTCTTACTTCTAAATTCAAGGATTACTCCTGGGAATACTCAAGAGATCATATGGGATGTAGGGGATCATCAAACCTGGGTCAGTCTCACACACACACACCCCAAACATCTACTCGATATACTATAGCTCTAGCCATGGACTAGGGTGATAGCACAGCGGTAAGGCTTTTACCTTGCATGTGGCCAACCTGGGACAGGCCCGGGTTCGATCCCAGGTATCTCATATGGTCCCCTGAGTCTGCCAGGACTGGTTTCTGAGTGCAGATCCAGGAGTAACCCCTGATCGCCATCAGGTGTGGTCCCATCCCACTCCAAATTATAGCTCTGGTCCCTCTCACCTCTAATATGGGCCCAAAGGTTTTCTCTCTTGTTAGGGCTAGAACATACAGGGAAAGATGCATTGGATAGGGACATAGAAGACCTTAATGTGGGTCTCTGCTGGTAGGCTCAGGGACCATCTGATATCTGGATACCCATATGGGGTGCCAGGAATCAAATCTAGGTTGCCTATGTGCAGGACAAGTGCCCTACTTACTATACTATTGCTCTGGCCCCAGCAGTGGCTAAACTCTGAAGGAACGTTAGACTTTGAAGAGATTGTCTAGAAAAGTCTAAGGACCCTAGAGGAGCCACTAGGGCTTAAAGTAGGAAAATGTTACTGAGCAGTAGAGGAAGGAGGATTCTTTTTACAGTGGCAATGTTTAGCAATACTGTCTCCTGTAATAACTGAAAATTAGAAAATATAGCTAATTAACTGATCTTGCTAAGATTTTTAGGCAAAATACTGAATGCTGACTTGCTGGCTACTTCTTGATGACTGTAGTTAAAAGCATGTTAGAATTGTTTTTATTTGGGACCGACGTGGTGACGCTAGAGGTAGGGTGCCTGCCTTGCCTTCGATAGCTTAGGATGGACCTCAGTTCGATTCCCTGGCGTCCCATATGGTCTCCGAGCCAGGAGCGATTTCTGAGCGCATAACCAGGACGAACCTCTGAGAGTCTCTGGGTGTGCCCCCCCCCCACAAAAAAAAAGTCTCATTGAACCTGAACCTAATTAAGCAAAGAGACTCTAGAATTTGAAATGATGCTGTAATTACTTGTTTGTGGATAATAGGAGATGCTGACTATGTCTTATAGGTAGGAGGGAATTAAATCTTAGCGAGTCATCTTGAAAGTAGGACTTGGTGTTAGCCCTAAGTTCCTGAGCCAAGCTACATCTAAACTTTTATTTTCTCTTTTGGGTCACACTAGCGGTGCTCAGGAGTTACTCCTGGCAGTGCCCAGGAAAACATATGGGATGTTAGCAATTGAATTCAGGTTAGCTGCATGAAAGGCTGCTGTACCTACTGTACCTGCTCCTTGCCCCTGCACCTGAACTTCTTTTTTGTTTTTGTTTCTGTTTTTTATTTTATTTTATTATTACTATTATTATTATTATTATTTTTTGGGCAAATGCCTTACCTCCATGCTATCTCTCCAGTCCCTGCACCTGAACTTTTATTTATTTATTTATTTTTGGTTTTTGGGCCACACCTGGCAATGCTCAAGGGTTACTCCTGGCTATCTGCTCAGAAATAGCTCCTGGCAGGCATGGGGGACCCTATGGGATTCCGGGATTTGAATCAACCACCTTAGGTCCCGGATCGGCTGCTTGCAAGGCTAGCACCGCTGTGCTATCTCTCTGGCCCCTGCACCTAAACTTTTAACTGAAAATATTAAGTAACAAACTTACTGTTTTAAGTCAACCTATTCTGGGATGATTTATTGAACAGCAATTGTACTAGGAAGGCCTCATACCTCAAAGAGTGGAAAAAATGGGGGCTGGAGCAATAGTACAGTAGGTAGGAAATTTGCTTTGCACACAGCCAACCTGGGTTCAATTCCCGGCATCCCATATGGTCCCACAAGCTTGCCAGGAGCAATTTTTGAGTGCAGAGCCAGGAGTAACCCCTGTACTCCACAGAGTGTGGCCTCCCCCCAAAAAAATGAAAAGAAAAAATTAATTGCCAGGGAGATAGTTGAAAGGGATAAAGTGAGAGGAGAAATGGGACCCCTCCTTTTGTTCTCTAGGGCACTGCAGGAGCCCTAGATACAAACCTTGAAAGAGTCATTGCCTTTATGGAGGGAGGCAGGGTTAGTAACTAGAGTAAAAGGCTTTATGATAGGGCTCAGAAGTAGTTATAGGGGGCTCAGAATGATAATATAGTGGCTAAGGCATTTGTTTTGCATGTGACCAACCAGCTTAAGTTTAATCCTGGCATCTCATACACTCCCATCAGCCAGCCAGGAATGGTCCCTGAGCCCTGGCCCCAAAACTTAAAAAATTGTTATAGGGGGTGACTGGAGTGCTAGCACAGTAGTAGAGTTTTTGCCTTGCATGTGGTCAACCCGGGACAGACCCAGGTTCAATCCCTGGCATCATATGGTCCCCTGAGCCTACCAGGAGTGATTTCTGAGCACAGCCCAGAGTATTCCCTGAGCGCTGCTAGGCATGGTCCAAGAACCAAAAAAGAAAAACATCATTATAGGGCAGGGACATAGAACAGTGAACAGGGCACTTACTTACCTTGTAGGTGGCAGGCCCAGGTTTGTTTCCCATCACCCAATATGGTACCCTAAGCCCTGCCAAGAATGATCTCTGAGTATAGAGTACTGAGTATGATTGGGTGTCATTTCCCCCAAAAAGTAGTGGTTATACTAATTACAATTTATCAAAATTACATTTATCAGTGTTACTTTATCTTAATATGATTATGTCAGTTTTAAGACCAAAGAAAAGGCCACCAGGACACTTTCTTTGATATGTAAAAAGTAAATGATGGAAAAAGAATTCTCAAGATGTTCTGCTTTAAGGTACTGCTATATAGCAGGTAGAAATCTGAGTCAGGCTTCTTCCATTATGAAGTGACACCATAGTTCTACATGAAGCTACAGTGGTAAATCAAAGTCAAAGTGTCAAATTTGACCCTTAGGAAGAAAAAAAATGTTTTGAATCAAGGCAGTTTAATGATTTTTTAAACTTTATTGATTGATTGGTTTTTTTGAGCCACACCCGACAGTGTTCAGGGATTACTCCTGGCTCTGCACTCAGAAATTGCCCGTGGGATGCTGGGGGACCATATGGAATGCCAGGAATCAAACTGGGTTCCTCCCACGTCAGCCACATGCAAGGCAAATACCCTACTGCTGTGCTAGCTCTATGGCCCTAGTTTGATGACTTTTTTTTAAGGTCCTTGTGGGTTTTTTTAAAATCAGTTTTAACTATGATTTATAAAAAGAAATGTCCAATTTTAGGTATTCAATGCTCTAGCTCCAAACACACCACAATGTCGACATTTCTCTACCTATGACCTACTTTTCCCTTCTTCCACCTCACATTCTTAGCAAACTCATTTAAAAAAATTCATTTCTGGGGCTAGAGTTACAGTACAGTGGGTAGGACACTTGATTTGCAAGTGGCTGACCTGGGTTTTATTCTTAGTATCCCATATATGATCCCCCAAGCACTTCCAGTAGTAATTCCTGAGTGCACAGCAAGAAATAACCCCTGAACTTTAGTAAATGTGATCCACAAAAGCAAAAATTTTAGGGGCCCGGGAGATAGCATGGAGGTAAGGCGTTTGCCTTTCATGCAAAAGGTCATCCGTTCGAATCCCGGTGCCCCATATGGTCCCCCGTGCCTGCCAGGAGCAATTTCTGAGCATGGAGCCAGGAGTGGCCCCTGAGCACTGCCGGGTGTGACCCAAAAACCAAAAAAAAAAAAAAAAGCAAAAATTTTAGTTTTGGGGGCTGGAGCAGTGGTGCAAGCGGTAAGGCATTTTTGCCTTGTTTGCACTAACCTAGAAAGAACCGTGGTTTGATCCCCTTGTGTCCTATATGGTCCCCCAAGCCAGGAGCGATTTCTGAGCACACAGCCAGTAGTAACCCCTGAGTGTTAGCGGGTGTGGGCCCCCCCCCCCAATTTTAGTTCTTATAGTTTGAGTCATAGTGTTTGACTATTATGGTTTTGATGGGCAAAGTTACCTCATTTCTATATCAGGAAAATGTCCAAGATCCTTGCCCTTATTAGTTATGATCAATTCTCTTCCTCCTTCCTTGGCATTCTCATTTTTGTAATTTAGGACCACAAATTTGTCATCATTGGATGCTTTCCATTCCTTTGTCCTGTGTCTATATTACCATAGATGAGTGAGATAATCTAATATTTGTCTTACACTTAACATGATACCTGCCAGTTCCATCCAAGTTGCACCAAATTGCATATTTCATTTCTGATTCTCTATTCACAACCTTTGCATATATCACATGATTTCTTTTTTTCTGTTTACCACCTATTTATTGCCTTCAATAAAGTTAAATGTAAGAAGCATCTTCTTTCCCCAAAAACAGGACCTAAATCTGATTCAAAGATGTTCAAATGAACACTAGTAGAATAAAAGTAAAGAAAGATAAAAAAAAAATCCCTTGAACAGAATGTTCCTTTTGTTCTCTAGGGCACTTTGATCTGGAGAAGTCCAGTCCAAAGATCTCGACTTTTGAATCTTACAATCCTCCCTCAGCTGCGCCTGGTATTCACTGTGGATGTGGAGGGAATTGTCAAGATGTGGAATTGTATGAACGAAGATGCTCTGGGTGGGATCAACATGCCTCATCCCTGTTTTTCCTTAGAAAGTTGTCAAACTGTGGAGGGATCATTCCTGATGGTAAATGAACCTTGTTTCTGGAAACAAGCAAAATGTATGGCCTGAATCAATGTCCAATGCATTATTGTAGCATCATCGTCTCTTTGCTGAAGTTGTCCTTTCCACATAATTATCTGAGAGAGACAAGATGCCAGCAAATTCTGGTCATCGAAGCTCATTCTATCTTGGCCTTTGGTGCACTTCCCTAGCTACTCTTAGAAAATGAAGCCTTTTCAAAACCATCTTTGTGTCTCCTCTTCCAAGTAGGAATGTTACATGGAAATATTGTACAATACTGGAGAAGAGATAATAAGGGTCTGGGGAGATGTTGAAGAAAAAATAGTACTGATGTGTTAATGAGTAAGAAGTAGCCTTGAGATGAATGCTTGGGTATTAGACTTTTTCTCTGATAATCCCAACAGTTGTTTTTGGGGGGAAGGGCTTGGGTCACACCCAGTGATGTTCAGGGGTTACTCCTGGCTATGCACTCAGAAATTACTCCTGGCTTGGGGGACCATATGAGATGCTGGGGATCAAACTGAGGTCTGTCCTGGATCAGACTCGTGCAAGGCAAGCACCCTACTGCTGTACTATCGATCCAGCCTGTGATCACCCCAACTTTTTGAGGCAGGCTTGACATAGATTTTATTTATTTGATAATGTAACATTAATTTACAAGACTATACATGCCTTAGGGTACAATCTTACCATATCCCATCCACCATCAAAGAGTCAACGGGTTTGTTTTCATTGGACATTGTTTGAGCTTTTGCTTTGTTTATATACTACATCTGAGTAAAATCAACTAGTTATTTATCTTCCTTTTTTTTTTTTTTGTTTTGGTTTTGGGCCATACCTGGCGGTGTTCAGGGGTTACTCCCGGCTCTGCACTCAGAGGCAGGCTCTGGGGGCCATCTGGGATGCTGGGATTTGAACCACCTTCCCTCCTGGATCGGCTGCATGCAAGGCAAATGCCTTACTGCTGTGCTATCTCTCTGGCCCCAGTATTTGTCTTTTTTTGGGGGTGGGTGTTTGGGTCACACTGGCAGTGCTCAGGGGTTACTCCTGGCTCCATGCTCAGAAATTGCTCCTGGCAGGCACGGGGGACCATATGGGGCACCGGGATTTGAACCGATGACCTTTTGCATGAAAGGCAAATGCCTTACCTCCATGCTATCTCCTGGGCCCCAGTATTTGTCTTTTGATTTGTTTTGCTTTACTTTGATTCTCTAGTTCTATTCATGTTCTATGGAAAAGCAAGATGTCATCTGTTATAGTAGCTTCAATAATTCTGTTGGATATATATGCTGCATCTTATTTACTATCTGTTGTTGGACACTTGGGCCGTTTTCAAATTCTGGGTACTGAAAATAGCACTCCAGTGAACACAGATTTTTTTTTTTTTTTTTTTTTTTTTTTTTTTTTTTTTTTTTTTTTTTTTTTTTTTTTTGTTTTTGGGCCACACCTGGTGACGCTCAGGGGTTACTCCTGGCTATTCGCTCAGAAGTCGCTCCTGGCAGGCACGGGGGACCATATGGGGGAACAGGGGGGGTGTCCTTCCTAGGTTAGCGCAGGCAAGGCAGGCACCTTACCTCCAGCGCCACCGCCCGGCCCGAACACAGATTTTCATGAGTTATTTTTAAGGTTCTTTAAAGTGGAATTTCTAGCTAATATGATACTTTTTATTAACTTTTTAAGAAATCTCTGGGCTGTTTTCCATGGAGCCTAAACTAGTTTAGGCTAGAATATGTGTACCTGCTCAGCATTTTATATTTCTGGACTTTTGTTACTGTACGCTATTGACAGAGGCTTTAAGCTCTATTGTGTGTTTGGGGAAATGGTGCTCTGAATTTCCCGATTTTTGTATACTTTCAATGTTCCATCTTTTCTCAATAACATGGTGGCAATGCTTTGATTTCAGGTGGGCAGCGTTAAAGGTGACATCTACACAATGACTGTGCCTGAGTTTAGGGAAGTTTCTAAGATAAACGCATTTACATGTAGTGTTGATTATCTGCACTTCTCTCCTAACAAGAAATGGCTGTTTGCAAGTGGAACCCATCAAGCCACATCACCGATGGTAGGTGCTGCTTTGCATGCTTTAACAGGGCAGAAGAGGTTAAGGTAAGAGAAACTGAAAAGGTTAGTGACAAACTGATCTCTCCTCATTTGATATAGGGAACTATATCAAATGCTGACCTTCAGAAAGGGTTTCACTTATCAGCTGGAGCTATCCCAATGGGTCCTCAAGGTAGTCCAAGAGGTCTACAGGTGAAAATTCAAAAATGAAAGGCTCTGGCACAAGACTAGGGGGCAACTGGCTACAGGAAGGAAACAAAGTCAGAAGTTCAGAAATACTCTGGACAACAAAATAGTGCAAAATCATTTAGCAATATATATATATATATATATATATATATATATATATATATTGGTTTTTGGGTCACATCCGGCAGTGCTCAGGGGTTACTCCTGGCTCCATGCTCAGAAATTGCTCCTGGTAGGCACGGGGGACCATGTGGGGCACCGGGATTCGAACCGATGACGTTTTGCATGTAAGGCAAATGCTTTACCTCCATGCTATCTCCCGGGTCCCAGTAATAGATATTTTTTTGAAGCTCAAGCAATAAAGTGAGGAGGATGAGAGCTCAAGAAAGGATTTTGGGGGCCAGAGAGGTGGCACTGAAGGTAAAGTGTCTGCCTTGCAAGCGGTAGCCTAAGATGAACTGCGGTTTGACCCCCAGGTGTCCCATTTGGTCCCCCCAAGCCAGGACCGATTTCTGAGTGCATAGACAGGAGTAACCCCTGAGAATCAGTGGGTGTGGCCCCAAAACCAGGAAAAGAAAAGAATTTTGGAAACCAGATCAATAGTACAGCAGGAAAGGCATTTGTCATGTATGTGGTCAAACCCAGGTTCAACCCCCAAGCTTGCCAGGAGTGACTCCTGAGTGCAGAGCCAGAAGTAACCCCTGGGGCTGGAACGATAGCACAGCGGTAGACCATTTGGTTCACATGTGGCTGACCCAGGGCAGAACTGGGTCTGATCTGGGTTTGATCCCCAGCATCCTATTATATGGTTCTCTGAGCCAGAAGTGATTTCTGAGCATATGACAAGGAGTAACTTGAGCATCACCAGGTGTCGCCCAATAAAAGAAACAAACAAAAAA
>PVKC010053214.1:0-10158 GCA_004027635.1 Crocidura indochinensis
CTCTTTCTTTCACCCTACCTGTTGTACTATTATTGTTCTAGCCCCTGATATTCCTAATAGTGTTTCCTATTAGTCAAACCCTTACACACGCACACATATTCCCATTCAGTTCCAGGGGAAATAAAATTTGCTAAACAATGTCTATACTATAATTAGAATGAAATACTCAGCTACATTTTTGTTTTAGCTACTGGACTAAACCAGATGGTCCTTCTGATTTGTGAAAGAGAAATAAAAATTTTCCTAGTGATGGGCTGAGGAATGACACTGCATTTTTTTTTTTTATTCCTCATATCTCCAGGATTTGGTGGCAATGACAAATGACAACTCAAAGCAGTTTTCCAAAAGCTTTTTATAAATAAGCCAAGGAGTTCTTGTTTGATTTGGCTGTTCACTGTCATTCTTACATGAAAAGAAACGTTTGGCTAGAAAAGCATTCATAACATTGCCAAAAGGGAGCTTCCAAGAGTCAGTGTGTCACTGGGCAGTCGTTCAATCCACCAGGGAATGTCATTTAAACACAGCTTCTACAGTTCCATTTCTCAGCAAACTCTATCTCAAATAACAGCCATTTAGATTCACACATGGGTTTTAGGTGTTTTCACACCCTTAAATTGTTTTAACTTTTCATTTTGAAATAATTTCATACTTAGAGGAAAGTTACAAAAATAAATTCGTTTTTATTACTTTTCTCAATAACGATGGAAAATTGTTTACTGCTAATTCAATATGTACTAAAATGTATGGTATTACTGGTAACACTATTATTTTTAAATTCCTCTGGAAATGAATGTTTTCTTCCTATTGATGGGAGAGGAAAGTGAGACATGATTCATAGTGTTGGTCAGGGCTGATTTTAACCTGAGCATTCTCATCAAAATTTTACCAGTATCCCCCTTTGTTCATATACTTGTCTACTTAATTTTTTGATAATAGCCTCTTAACTTTTTGATAAAAGCCTTTCTAATATGAGGTTATATCTCATTATGGGTTTGATTGACATTTTCTTGATTGTTATTCATGCTAAGTATATTTTTGCCACCTGTATGACTTTGGAAATGCCTATTTTTCTCTACTATCCATTTTTTTCTTTTTTTCTTTTTGGTTTTTGGGCCACACCCGGTGACGCTCAGGGGTTACTCCTGGCTATGCGCTCAGAAATCACTCTTGGCTTGGGGGACTATATGGGACACTGGGGATTGAACCCTGGTGCATCCTAGGCTAGCGCTGGCAAGGCAGACACTTTACCTCTAGCACCACTGCACTGGCCCCTCTATTATCCATTTTTAAAAATTTAAATCTTCTGGGGCCGGGTGGTGGCGCTGGAGGTAAGGTGCCTGCCTTGCCTGCGCTAGTCTAGGATGGACCATGGTTCTATCCCCCAGTGTCCCATATGGTCCCCCAAGCCAGGAGCGACTTCTGAGCACATAGCCAGGAGTAACCCCTGAGCTGTCACTGGGTGTGGCCCAAAAACCAAAAAAAATAAATTAAATCTTCTGTTATTGTTACTGTTGTGTGAATTCTTCATATATGGTTTGTAAAATTTTTCCCATTTTAAATTTTCTTTTAATTTTTTAAATATTTTATGAATTTATATTTGTTGTGTAGAAACCCATTAGTTTGATGTAGTCTACATAAATATTTTGCTTTTGTTGCTTGTGCTTTTGATATTATATCTAAAAAGTATTGCCAATGAAAATTGGCAATATTTCTTTCTTTTTTTTTTTAAAATAGCAAACTAGAACAATAGTAGCTGGGTCCTCTTTCTACATCAATAACTAGAGACATTTTTCTTTCTTTTCTTGACCAATCAGGCCAAAATAAAATGCAAGTTGAAAATTCAGAGCACTTTTCTCTACTTTACTTCCCCATGGTTCTTGCAAATCTGCTGTGTTGTGCATATGCAGATTTATATCTAAATAAAAATAATAATAAAATCTAAAAAGAATTTACTTGTATATTTTAATATTATCATAATTAACATTATCGTTTGATTTTGTTTGGGATGACACTTAGTTGGGCTTAAGGTTTATTCCTGCTCAGAGATCATTCTTGCCCAAATATCAGGGGACTATATAGAGGACTCAGCAATTACTATCTCTTGGGCCTCTATTTATTTATAAATTTATTTATTTTATAGAATTCACTTAATTACTATCCCCATTGATTGATTGTTGTTGTCATCACTGGTTGTTTTCACTTGGTTGTGGTACTCTCCAGACTTCAGTTCTTCAGTTGTGTGATGGTGTGGTTTTGGCTGTAGTGCCACCTGATAAGTTGTGCAATACTTCCATTCTTGCTAGGGTTCTTATGTGGTTTGGTAGGTGCTGTCACTGAAATTGTATTTGGCACCTGTGGGGCAGGGCTAGCAATGGAACTTACAGTCTTTTGATTGTAAGGCTGTGGTGTTCTAGCCACTGAGCTATTCCTGCTTTCTTCCCTGTGTTTTGTTCTCTCTCTCTTTCTTTTTATTTCTTTGTATTTTGTTCTCAATCTTTGATCCCTGTGTTGTTGATGTGATGACATGACTTCACATACTCTTGGTTGAGGAATCCTTCAATCCTTGCTTGTAGTTCTTATTGCTATTATCCCATTGTGTTCTTACTCCAAGTGACAATAATTTAGCTGTACTGTCCAGCCACATCCTTAAAAGAGTTCTTGGCAGAGGATGCTATAAGGCTCACATATATGCCCACATATATTGCTCACTTATAACTTTAGTGCTCATAAATCTTTACTTCTATTGTTTGCTTACACCTGGTTTCGTGCTTGAATTACTTTCTATTGTGACCCTGGGTTTCTCAAATGACAGACCATCCAGGCTTGTGCTTGACACATGAGGGATTCAGCTCATGGCCCCATGGAATGCAAGCCAGTTTTGTCACTAAGTCATTAACTGGGTCCCTTTATTTTTCCTAATAGGGGCCACATATATGGGGATGGGGATTCCCAGGGGTCACTTTTGTTCATCATCAAACCAGTGACTTATAATTTGGTGCTCAGGCCTATCAGTATATTTTCAGATCTTGTGGAGCTTGGGATTTACTATGGTTATGCCCTGTGGTGCCCAAGGGGCTCTGCAGTACAGTAAAGTTCAACTCAGTACTGCATACATGTTTGATATGAGCTCTGTGACCAAGATTATCTTCATCATTAATCCCCTATGTTTTAGGTTTTTTGGGTCTTTGGGTCACACTCAGTAACACTCAGGGGTCACTCCTGGTTCTATGTTCAGAACTCACTCCTGGCAGGTTCGGGGACCATATGGGATTCTGGGATTCGAACCACAGTCCTTCTGCATGCAAGGACATTGCTCCTTACCTCCCTTACTTCCCTACCTCCATGCTATCTCTCCAGCCTTTAATCCCTATGTTTTAAATTTAGATTTTAGGTCTTATGCTTAAAGTATTTCTTCTTGAAGAAAAGTTTTTATTGAAAATTATCTAGAAAGATGTGCAGGGAGAGAAAGAAGCATGTATTGGAAAGTGAATATGAGCTTCTTTGAGAGTAGATAAACAAGAAAAGGAACAGAAACAAACAAGCAAGACATATTTTCAAGGTATCTTAAAATCAAGGCCAGAAGACCAAGTTATTTGATAAATTGTGTGTGTGTGTGGGGGGGGGTTTGGGTCACACCTGGTGACACTCAAGGGTTACTCCTGGCTCTGTGCTCAGAAATCGCTTCTGGCTTGTGGACCACATGGGACACCAGGGGATAGAACCGCGGTCCATCCTAGATGAGTGCATGCAAGGCAAACACCCTACTGCTTGCACCACTGTTCTGACCCTGCTTTTTCAATAAATTTAAGTTAACTTTTTGTGAATAGTGTAAAATGTTTTTTTTATTTCATATCTCAGTATATTGATATCTAGTTTCCCAAGCACAGTATTGAAAATGGTATCCTTTCCTAGCAAGTATTCTTTTGTTTGGGGGCAATACCAATAAGGCTCAAGTGTTATTCCTGCTTTTGCACTCAAGAATTACTCTGTGAACTCGGAGATGCCAGGGATCAAATCTAGGTCATTGTCATGCTAAACAAATGCAAGACTTGCTGCATTATGGTTGTAGGCCCCTATTTAATATTGTTTCCCTGTCAAACAGTTGATCATGAATGTTTATGCTGCTTATTTCTGGGCTTTGAATTCTGCTCCATTCGTTTATTGTCTATTTTTATGCCAGTATTGTGTTATTTTGTTTATTGTGGCTTTGCATTGTAGTTTGAAAAATTATTTATTTGTTTTGGAATTATACCCACCAGTGCTCAAATTTTACTTCTGCCTCTGCTTTCAGGGGTCACTTCTGAGGCACTTGGAAGATCATCTGAGTTGCCTGGGATTCAACTCAGTTTAGTAGTGTTCAAGGCAAGTGCCCTACATACTGTAGATAGTTAATAATCTTGAAGAATGATGTAGTTTTATCTCTAAAGATTGCTTCTAGTTAACCAGGTTCTTTTATGGTTATATATACATATATATACATATATATATGTATGTACGTATCTTAGCACATTTTCTATTTCTGAAAGAAATGCCGCTGATACTTTTCATAAGGATCTATAATGATAATGGATCTATACTTTTGTTGTATCAAAAGTGATCAGAATATTTTTCACCCATGAATGCTTGATATTCTTTTATTTATTTATAGCTTCCTCAACTTTTCTGGTAACACTGTGGTAATCTTTTATGTATAGATGCTCATTTACTTAAAGTTATTTTAAATGTTATAATTTGTTTGGTACTATTGCAAATAGGATTATTTTCTTTTCAATTGTGTATAGGAAACAATGCATATTTCTTCATGTTAGTCTTCTGTTTTATAAATATTCACTTTTTGGATTATTTTCTAATATTTGTTCATTATTTAGTATATATAATACTAAATTTTAGTATTTTTACTGCTATATATCAGTGATAAAGACACTATTATTTATCATTTGAAAGTATTTTCTTTTTGTTTTTTTTTGGGGGGGGACACCACCCAGTGATACTCAGGGACTACTCCTGGATATGAACCCAGAAATCTTCCTGGCTTGGGGAACCATATGGGATGCCAGGGCATCAAACCGCTGTCTGTCCCAGGCTAGTGTTGGCAAGGCAGATGCTCTAAAATTTGTGCCACTGCTCCAGACCCTGGTAGTATTTTCTTTTTATATTTTAAGCTTTAATTTTTGAACCTACCTGATTGTGCTCTGGGCTTATTCCTGGTTCTTCATTCAAAGATCTCTCCTTGGGTAATTTGGAGGATCGTATGGTGCCAGGTAGCAAGTCCATATTGGCTATATGTAGGCAAATGCCTTGTTTCTGTACTATTTCTCTGACGCCGTGCTTTTTCCTTCCTTTTCATCTTTATTGTTTGAGGTAATGTGATTTATACTTTTGTTAATGATAGCTTTCTCTGTGCATAATTACAATATCACGCGCATCACAAATGTAGCTAACTCTTTTGCCTAAGATCTCCATATAACCCTCCACTCAACCCTATTCCTCCCCAAAACTTTTCTCACATACACAAATTGAATAACCAATCAGGTCTATTGTGTTGCTTTTGGTCATTTGTTGCTACCTTGCTCTATCTTTAAGTTTCATATATGAGACCCTCATTCTGTTTCTATCTTTTTCCTTCTGACTGACTTTACTCAGCATAATATATTCTAGATCCAGTCACATCATAGCAAATTGCATGATTTTGTTCTTTCTTAGGGATGCATAATATCCTTCCTGATGCTTTATTGCTTTAGTTGTACTTTTAGTGCTATGTTGAACATGACTGGTGAGGGTGAACACCTTTGTTATATTTCTGACTTGAAAGAAAAGATTTCACTTTTCATTGTTTAGTATGTTACCTGTGAGATTATTGTATTTGCCCATTATATGTCGAAATGTATTTCTCTGTAATCAGTTTGTTGAGAGTTTTTTTTTTTTTTTTTAGTTTTTTTTTGGGCCACCCCTGGTGATGCTCAGGGGTTACTCCTGGTTATGTGCTCAGAAATTGCTCCTGACTTGGGGAACATATGGGCTACCGGGGCTCGAACCACGGTCAGTCTGGGCCAGCCACATGGAAGGCAAATGCCCTCCTTCTGCACCACTGTTCCAGCCCCTGGTGAGAGCTTTTTATCACGTTTTTATTATAGTTTTTAATATGGATCTTCATTATAATTTCTATCATTTTGTGTTACAATTATTTAATTCTCTTTTTTCTTTCCCCAAGGCTACCTTGAAGATAATATTTTAATATCTTAGAAAGTTTTGTATTTCTAGTGCTATGCAAAATGTGCAGGAAGTAGATGTTTGTATAAATGAGTTAAAAATTCTAGAATTATTTTCTTTGTAGTCTTTCTTTGAAGTACTTTCTTATTAATTGAATTCATTTATATCTTTATGTTCTGAGAAATGTTGTCAAGGATAATCTGCTGTTTTAAAATTTTATAATTGAATATTAAAAGGAATCATTTAGCATTTTATGTAGCATTACAAAATCCATATCGTCTAAAGAATTTGGAAGCTTTTACTTGCATAGTACTAAAATGATGTATTCTATAATTTTCTGATAGCATTATGATGATGAGCACCAGATTTAGCTCCTGATATCATAGACAGTGGCCATAAGAAACTTAATTATTATCTCATGAACTTAATTTTCTCATGTATAAAGTGAGTGCTGTGAAAAATAAGTATATAAAGATCATTTTTAGGCAAGTTGGGCACATAAATGTACTAGTGATTTTCAGTTCTCAAAAACTGAACTAATTATTATTTCAAAGGATCATATATAGCATAATTTAAATATTTTCACTGGGGCAGTATTGATTGATAATTATAAATTTATACATTTGTAAATTATTCATATTTCAGTTGATTAGCCTCAGTATATACTTCTTTCTTTAGGGATCACCAGAATTCCAATTCTTGTTCATCTAACTTTCATCCAATTTATATGCTTGAACCCTTTGCCCTCATTCATCCACACAGCACAGTTCATTTTAAATATTATAATTAATTCATAAGTTTAAATTAATTATGAAATAAACATAAATGTATTTTATGAGATAAAGGGCAAAAGAGCTGCTTCATAAGTTGGAGAATTTTCCATTGTCTTTATCCTGATTTTGATACTGTTATAGTATATCTTTCAGTTGATTGACACATTAGGAGACAGAAGCTGAATTAATTTAATTTTTTGCAAAGGTTTTTAAATTAAAATCCAAAGACTAAAACATGAACACTTTGGTAAAAATGATGCCTCATTGACATATAATATTAGGTGTACTGTTAATGTATATAATAAAAGCCCTAGAAGCCCTTAATATCATGTAATTGTGACTGGCTGATATATTTGTCAGCAAACTAAAAAAAGTACTAAATATATATATATATGTATATATACATGTTTGAGATATGTGTGTTATTTGCCAGTATTTTGATGCAATAAGTCAAATTCTATTTTTGATTGTCAGGCTTTTGATTACTGTCAAATTATCACCTTGAATAAACCATACCACATTGCATTGTGTCATCTTTTTACTAGTTCAAATTTACTAAAAGCAGAACTGAACATTAAAGATGCAAAGTGATCTGAAAGCAGAATTGGTTTGAATTTTATGAATATTTCATACTTCTCACAAGCACCTTATGCATATCCAGTTCAATAATTTTCTCTTCAGGCTTGACTCTCAAATCTTTCTAAAGTATTTAACTAGGTTTTCATTTTAAAAAAATCCCAAACTCTCTTCATCCATATTTTATCAGTTTATATAATATTTAATCAAATTATATAATTGGAAAGTAAAAAAAACTGATACGAATTGCTATCACAAAAACCTCGATGACTCAGCAAATATGGGTGAATATTTGAGGAAATAACCCACAAGCAGAAATTTTCTAAAGTAATAGCAATCAGGTGTCTTGCAGGGGAAAGTAGGCCCATAACTCGTTTAGGTGACTGGCTAAGTGGAAATGTTCAGAAACATCAGCTGGATTTAATCTCCAGAGCTAAGCTCTCCTCCGTTAATTTTGTTAATTAGAAAGGCAGCATGAGCCTGTACTTTTGACTTTTCAAACAGTTTGAACTTTTGTAACCTGGTTGTTATGACTTCAAGGAAATTCAAATAAAAATATTGCTTAGTGCTTAGATTTTATCTTTTGATATTTCTTTTTTGCACAAACTCTTCCAGTGCATGTGATGCGATACAAGTCCTGGTGGACTTTGAAACTTGAGATAAATGAAGGGATATGCTAATCATATGGAAAAAATAAGTAAAAATCTTGCTGAGGAAAAACACTAATAATATCTTAATGCTTAGATTATTTTGATTGTCTGTTTTTTGTGGGGGAAGGACAAACCTCTAGATGTTCAGGATTTACTCCTGGCTTTACATGATCACTTCTAGTGGTGCTGGGAGGACCATACCTTGTAGTAGGGATTACCTATATTTAAGACAAGAGCTCTATCATCTCTTTATCTTACCCTACCTAACATTTCCAAATTCTTCTTGACTAGTCAGGCATTTTAGAATGTTTCCTCATGGGACTGGAGAAGCAATACAAATGTGATCCTCTGCACAACGTGTTCCCATGAGCATCAGCCTGGAAAGCCCACAACACTAACAGTTGCAGTGTGGAGTGTGAAGGGTCCCAGCACTATCCCAGGTAATCCTCAGCTCCATGGGGACAAGCAATGCTGAATTCTGTATTGAATCTCTGGTTCTGTCAGTCAAAAAATGGTTGAAAAGGGCCTGTGTATTTCCTGAGCACCTCTTGGGGACACCATATCCCAAATAATACCTCCTGGAATTTTCACCTATTTTGATGTTGCATGTTTTAAAGTAAGACATGAGAAATCAGTTCCCTGACTAATGTTGTCAAATCATGTCTCTTTAGTCTCCATTTAGTACAAATTTGATCATATACAAAAAATTGAATATTCTTTGTTTAGGCCAGTACCCTGATTTCAAAGGACTATCAAATGAACAGGTTTGATATAAGGGAAATGGAAGGCCTATGTATTTAAGAATCTTAATATTATTTAATATGGATTTATGTTTTTGATAAGGGCATGTAAAAGGTCTCCTTTGAAGTATTTGAAATTTGACTATTTCCTATAATATTAGCCAAGAATTAAACATTTGCTATTCCCTACCTTGTTTTATCTAAAAATTTTAATGCATCTTCAGGTATATTGATATAGAGAATAGATTTACAAAGAAATATTTCCTGATATTAAATAATAAAAATATTTCAAAACTATAAAAATTTTAAAACTTTTTATGAACCCTACATTCAGTTCTTCAGTTATCCACAATTTAGGAACTTAGGGAATAAATTACTAATTTCCTATTGAATCAATGCTGGTTACAGGCATTACATATGTTCAAAAGCCCTGGTCAACCACTGATCAGCTACCATTCTGCAGACCAATGTTTAATATGAATAGTTTGAAAATTATGAATCTAAACAATCCTTTTCTTTATTTCTTTTTTCTTTTTAGCGCCTGCCCTAATTTCTTCATTTCTTGACAAATTATCTAGCTTGAAAAAAGTTGCATGACTCCATATATTTTGTTTAATTAGGTTGGTGCAAGTGTACAGATTTCTTTTTTGTTCACTTACACTGTTTTAAAACTTAGGGACATTTCACTAGTAGTTCTGAGTGAAACCTGCGGTGATTGTAGGCATAGGCTATTGAATAATAGCAGTTTTCTTCACAGCAGCGGCCTTTCACATAGACTTTTTCATTCTAATTCTCTCCAGTTTTCCTCACTCCTGTGCTTACTTGTCATTAATGATGGATTCCTGTCAAAAAGAAAATTTGTGATCCCTGTTGTGGCCTTTAACAGGTATTTAAAGATTTACGTTTAGAGATATATTGGTGCAAAAGGATTAAGTTCTTCCAGTATAATAAATTATTCCCTGTGCCACGTGCCCTAAAACCCTCCCATAATCTAATACAAACACTAGTTGTTGAAGAAGGCTTCTCTCCTACATTAATCAGTGCTGGCGGGGATGTGGAGAGAAAGGAACTCTTATCCACTGCTGGTGGGAATGCCGTCTAGTCCAACCTCTATGGAAAGCGATATGGAGATTCCTCCAAAATCTGGAAATTGAGCTCCCGTTCGACCCAGCTATTCCACTCCTAGGGATATACCCTAAGAACACAAGA
>PVKC010053215.1:0-10157 GCA_004027635.1 Crocidura indochinensis
AGTTTATTTATTTTTAGAGTTTTATAAGTTTACATAGTATTAACTCAGAGAATAGTATGATCATGTGATTTACAACATAATTTTGAAGTAGTGAAGTAGTTGGAGATCTATAACAACTGTAATGTAATTTGAAAATATACACGATATTTGGGCCTGGGAAGATATTATAGGGGTAAAGGCACTTGCCTTGTATGGAGCTAATTCTGGTTCCATCACTGTGCTGTGTATGGTTACCCAAGATCTGCCAGGATAAGCCCTGAGTTACTATGGGGTTATCTATCTATCTATCTATCCATCCATCTATCTATCTATCTATCTATCTATCTATCTATCTATCTATCTATCTATCATCTCTCTGCCTGTCTGTCAGTCTGTCTGTCTGTCTATTATCTATCCATGTGATTTTTATTGATGCCAAGTCACAGGTGCTGCTGATATTATTTTGGTCTCTTGCTTACATCATAACACAATGAACTCCAATTCAAATAAAGGTGAGAAAAAATAATAATGTAATTATTCCTATCCAAGTTAAGTAATGTTTTAAATATAGTCTACTGAATCCTTCCTGTGAATCTGAGCTGAAGAACACTTACTACTGATAAAACCAAAAATCCAGACAAATCAGAATTCTGTGAAATGTGGTTCTAAAGTATCATTATATTCATATATAAGCAAGACTTATATATGAAATTCAAATATTAAGTAATCAGCCAAAAGCTGAAACAGTAATGTTAAAATAATCAACTGACTTAGATTTTAACTATTCTCTACCTTTGGGTAGAGATTTAGTCAACTTTGAAAATATTTTAGCAAAAGCTTCCTCTTTCAATGAAATAAAGAAAAAAAAAGTACTATTATTGTCCCTTAAAAAGAATATATTTTAGCAGAACCTTCTACTTCAAATGTGATAAACAAAGATATACTATTATTGCCTTAAAATTTTGAATAAGATTCAAATTTTATCTAAATAATATAATTCACTCTACTTTCAACTAAAGGTTGAAGACATACATAATGTTGTTTATGGCTGAATTTATTCAAACAAGTCAGACACAAGCATGTTTATGCTACCAGCTGCTCTGGGCTGTCTCTGTTAGGTAATTGTTCATTTGTGAAGGGAAAAACTACCAAACTTTAGAAAGAGACCACAGAAGAACATGAGTATGGGAAAAGGTTAGTGACAGACATTATATTTCCCAGCCCATTGGAAACAGATTTAGATGTACAAATGTCAAAGTGAAATAATAAGGAATTCACAGAAAAGTCTTACTTGGACCCAGAGTTCTAGTTACTCTACCTCCAACCCCTATTCACTGTGATTTTGATGTAAATGAAAGCAAATATGTTGATTGTTATCCATTTACTAAAAAATGACAATGTCATATTTATGCTGTTTTGTGCCTGGCACTTACTCAGCAGTACACTCTGGATAGCCTTCTGTGTCAGTGTATGTGGCAAGAGCCCCTTTCTTCTCTTTCACAGACCCAAAAATCCCTTGTGTAGTTCATAACCTGTGTGATAGACCTTGGATGATTTTCAGTATTTTCTACTTGTTGGCTTTTTCTTAAATTTTCTTACAAAATGTTTGATTAATCTTCCAGTGCATATTATTTGTTTTTCTTACTCTTATGTTGTGAAAAAAATATTTGTTGAGTCTGTGCTCTTCTGATACTTCTGGTGCATCCAGTATATTTCTCTCTGTTATAAGAAGGCATTGAGAAGGGAAGTGCAAATTATTAAAAGCAAACAATAGTCACTCAAAATTCATTGCATGTCAGTGATTATCATCAAAATAGAATCAAAGGTACTCAGAGCCAGAGACAAAATCATTTGTAGTTTCCTTGATTTATGGCCCCTTTTTACCTAAATTGAATTTATTATGATCAATTAAGCAACCAGTTCAAATATAGGTTGGATTACTTACAACTTTTTCTGTTGGCAATGGGTAAATGTTTTGAGTTAATTCCAGATAATCCTACAAATTTTATAATCAGAATCTGATGGTAAAATTTTGGCATAATTAATTTAAATGCTCAGACTCTCTACCAATGATTTGAACTCTAGGTAAAGTAGCCAAAAGACTTGCCACAATATTGAATTCTGGTCTTTCAAATGGTATTTTTCAAAAAAGTTGTGGCTTCAGCTTCCTCTAGTTACTTGGGGTTTATTTCTCAAGACTCTCATTAGTAGGTTCAGGTTCATACATAAATATAAATGCATTTTGTTTTGAGATGCTTGTGTAGTTATCTGATACTTCTTTTTTTTCTCAAAACATTATGTGATTTGGCATTAGAATTTACCTGATGTATCTTATGTCAAAAATATAGGAAATAAAAAGTATTCTTCTGTAAAAAAAATAAAGTTGCTCTAATCTGTATGCTTTGGCTATATATCACATAGTTTTACATTATATTAGCATAAATAAAATATGGAACACAGGACCAGAAATATAGTACAACAGGTTTGGTGCTTACGTTGCTTGCTTGCTGCTGATCAGATTAAATCCCCAATACCCCCATATATTTCTGCAAGATCCAGCAGAAGTAATTCCTGAGCATAGAATTAGAATTACCCCTGAACAATGTCCCATATGCCCCCCAAAGAAGGAAGGAATTATGAAAGGAAGGAAGGAAGGGAGGGAGGAAAGAAGGAAGGAAGGAAGGAAGGAATAAAGGAATGAAGGAGGAAGGAAGATATAAATGTTACATTACTGAATATTAACTCATCTTTCTTCTCCCCAAATATTATAAAAAGTTAGCTTTTATGACAAATCTGAAATTTGCCCTCTGCCCATTAGCCCAATACTATTCAAAGGCCATTTGGTCTTATATCCAAAGCAAATCCAGAAACCATCTAGTATCACCTCTGCTATAAGCTAATCATGTAGATTAGCCTTTTTCAATCAGAGACCATGTGACCCCTTGTGGGATAATCCAAGGAAGTCTTGGGTGAAAAATTCAATAAGTGGTGGCCCAGCATGAGACTAGAGGGCTAAATGACAGGATGGGGGGCCACAGGAAGGAAAGAAGTTTGAAGTGGAGACATAGCAAAACCTTGCCCAAGGTAATACATAACATCTCTCCATAAAGGTCTTTTTTCGATTTGTTTCAAAATAAATCATAAATAAAGAATTTATATACTTTCAAGATCATTTCTAGAATCTTACCTGGATAAAATGCTGGACTTCAGGAATTCTGTGAATTCTTCCAGGAATATTTAGGTGCAAAACTAGGAGTCTCATGACAGAGAAAGAGGAAGCTAGACTCAAGATAAAAATAAGTTTTCCTGAATGACCTGAATATTGCCCAGGAAGTAGGGGAATGGGGATAATCTGCACTTCACGTACTTTAGTAAATTCAGGAATTCAGATTCAATCAGAAATCAGCTGGGGACGAGGAGAGGATCTGACCTGGCCCAGCCTGCATTAGAATCCTCATCCAAAAGATGAGGATTGGATAAAACAGATAACTTAAAGGACTGGAAAATAAGACTGAAATGGACAGAAAGGTGGAATAAATTGGTGTTATTCAGTTTGAGAATGAAAAGATTGAATTGCAGTAGAATATATAAATTGAGACGAAGACCAGTTAATCTCTGGAGGAGGAAGAGAAAACAAAGTGACCTCCACTTTCAGGTAGATTATAAATGAGGAAACAATTACTAAACATTGAGTAACGAGAGATTAGGAGTCCCTTTTTTGACAGCTACTAAAGCAGCCATCTGTTTATTATGTGCCCAGGCAAGATGCGTATCGATGAATCATGAAGCACATAATGGATGTTCATGGTTTTCACTAAGGGTTGAAGCAAACTAGAAGAGAACCATGAAGATCTTGGGGATTTGAATTAGTAACTATAGTTTGA
Source organism: Crocidura indochinensis (assembly GCA_004027635.1). Lineage (NCBI taxonomy): Eukaryota > Metazoa > Chordata > Mammalia > Eulipotyphla > Soricidae > Crocidura > Crocidura indochinensis. Next base: position 3,864 of record PVKC010053215.1, read on the forward strand.
GCAAAGATTCACATCTTGGGTGACAGACCATATATGGATGGTCCAGTTTTGATCCCTGGGAATCCATAAACTCCTCCTGGGCACCACCAGGAGTGATCCCTAAACATAAAGCCAGAACTAAGCCCTGAGTATCACAGATTGTAGCCCAAAACCAAAAAGGTGTAGTAAACTCATGTTCTCACTTAGGTGAATTAACTGAAATTAATCTAATTCCAAGCTATTTTGTAAGGTAAAAACATGACAGTTTGATTTCCACACTTACCTTCAAATCAATCCATGAGCTATGTGCCTAACATGATCGTATTTCCTGGGGGCAAAATGTTACAAATGTTGAAAAAACATACTTTAGAATGGTGGGAGGGCTTATTTCATTCATTCATTCAATCAATAAGTACTCATTTTGTGCCTACTTTATGACAAGCACTATTCTACCTAGGAAATAGAAGTGGACCTAATATACTAAGCTCCCCACCTTCATGAAATTTATATTAATGTGAGGTAACATTGTACAACTTATATCAGTGGCAAGGAAGAGACTGAAATTATAGATATTTTTCTTCTAGATAGTGGCTCCTGCCTTTTTCATAGAACATTGGGACACGAAATACTTTGTTTTACCTCATATTTCTACATCTTTTTACATATTGAGAAAAGAAAAAAATGTAGATGGGACCCAGGGGTCAAGTGATCTCTCATGTACATTGGATTAAAAAATGGTCAGAAATAAATATCCAAACCAGATAATATGGGAGCTCAATTTTCACTTCTGAGGAATGTCCATATTGTTTTCCAAAAAGACCAGACTATACTGGACTAGACTGAAATAGCATTCCCACCAACAGTGAATGAGAGTTCCCTTCTTCCCACATCCCTGCCAGCATTGATTGTTCTGATTTGTGTGTGTGTGTGTGTGTGTGTATGTGATGTGTGACAGACTCTATGGTGTGAGATGGTACCTCATTCTTGTTTTGATTTACATCTCCCTGATGATTGGTGATGTGGAGCATTTTTCATGTGTTTTTTTTTTGCCATTTATATTTCTTCTTTGACAAAGTGTCTTTTCATAGACCCTAGTAACACAAAAACTCAATACACATCTGTATTCATTGCAGCACTATTTACAATAGCCAGAATCTGGAAACAACTCAGATGCCTGACAACAGGTGACTGGCTAAAGAAACTGTGGTACATCTACACAATAATATACTATGCAACCATCAGGAAAATAAGTCATGAATATTTCCTATACATGGATGGACATGGAAATTATGCTGAGTGAAATAAGTCAGAGAAAGAGAGATAGACACAGAATAGTCTCACTCATCTGTGGGATTTAAGACAAATAAAAGACAATACAGTAATGATACCCAGATAAAATAGAGATGAGGACAGGAAAGACAAGCCCATGATATGAAGCTTATCACAAAGAGTGGTGAGTACAGTTAGAAAAATAACAACACTAACAACTCTCATGATCATGGTAGTTAGTGAGAAAAATAGAATGCCTATCTCAAAAATATACAGGGAAAGGGGAGAGGAGAGAGATGGGTAGCATTGGTGTGGGAATGTTGCACTGGTGAAGGGGTGATGTTCTTTTTATGACTGAAAGTCAACTACAAACATGTTTGTAATCATGGTGCTTAAATATATTATTATTAAAAAATTAAAAAATACCCAAGCCAAAGTCAACAACAATAGAATATAATAATAAAGTCAAGAGACCCAAACTATAATAATCTAAACATAAAATGAGCCTGTTACACTGGAAGATCAGGGGGTTAAGGGCAGAGGTATAAGATACATACTAGAAACTTTGGTGGAGGGAGGTTAACCAGGGTCGTGGGAATGACTCTAATTCACTGTCACTATATGCCTGAAATACAACTATTAAGGACTTTAGGGCCCGGGAGATAGCATGGAGGTAATGCGTTTGCCTTTCAAGGACTTTATAATTCACAATGGTCTCAATAAAAATTATAAGAAAATAAGCTACATATTTTAAAAATAAATGCCTTGCATAATGTTTTGGTAATAAGCCTCATTAGAGCCATACAAGGCAGAGAAAGGCAAGGTGAGTGTGTGCAAGGAATAGGATTTAGTTGAATGGTTAGTATAGGCCTTTAGGAGAAAATTCATTTTGTTCAAATACTTAAAAGTGAGACAATTACTTAGATGGACATTTGCAGCAAAGATCCTGAGGCTAAATGGGCCACCAATTGCAAAGGCTTGAGATAAGAGAAGGCTTGATGTGTTCAAAAAAAAAAAAAAACAGTAAGGAAGCCAGTGTAGAAAGAGTGAGCTCAAGATAGCAGCATGTGGCTTGACCCTGGTACAATCCCTAGCATTGACTATGGTTCCCTGAGCACTTCCTGAAATGACTCCTAAGTACCTATGGGGGTGGCCCAATCTCTCCCCCACAAGATAAAGGATAGTAGAAGAGGAGTAAAAAACTTGTGAATCACCAGATGGACTTTGGTTTTGGATAATTTCTCTATCAGAAAAGTTTCAGCTCTTATTTCCACTTTGGTCATTGAGTTCCCATATTACCAAGAAATTCCACTTCTTTTTTTCCTATTTAAATATCATGGTTACAAGGTTTTCATACTAAAGGTTTTTTTTCCACATATAAAGTTTATCATGATTGAGTTATTCAGTCTATAACAACGTTAATTAGTGCATATTTCCTGCCAACTAGTTCAACTGTTTTTCTCTAACCCTCTGTGATGTCTTTTTTTCCTTCCACCCATCCTCTCCCACTTGCTTCTGGGGCAGGCATTTTACTTCTCTCTCTCTCTTTTCTATTATGGCATTGTGGTTTGCACTACTGCTAATAAAGGGGTACTATGAATGTTTCTTTCATATTAGACCATTTAAACTCTAACTACACTCTTTGCTCTTTGTGACAAGCTTCCTACCATGGACTTGTCCTTCTAATCCCCATCTCTATTATATCTCAATATCATCCCCACACTGTCTTTTATTTTCCTAATAACTAAAAAAATAAGTGAGATGATTATTCTGTGTCTATCCCTCTCTCTCTGTCTTCCTTCACCCAGCATAGTACTCACTATGTACATCCATGTATAAACAAATTTTAGTACTTCATCTTTCTTGGTGACTGCATAGTATTCCATTGTGTAGATAGACCACAGTTTCTTTAGCCACTCATATTTTGTTGGGCACCTAGGTTGTTTCCAGATTCTAATTACTATAAACAGTGTTGCTCTTAACATAGAAGTGCAGAGGGCATTTTTGTATTGTGTTTTTGTGTTCTTGGGGTATATCTCTAGGAGTGGTATTTATGAGTCATAAGGAAGCTCAATTTCCAGTTTTTGAGGAATATCTATATTGTTTTCCAGAAAAGCTGAACCAGATGGCATTCCCATCAGCTGTGAATGAGAGTCACTTTCTTCTCACATCCATGCCAGCACTGGTTGTTCTTGTTCTTAGTAATGTGTGCCATTCTCTGTGGTGTGAGATGATACCTCACTTGTTCTTTTAATTTGCATCTCCCTAAAATGACTCATGATGTGTAGCATTTTCTATGTGCATTTTATGTGCATTGTGTATTTCTTCTTTAAGAAAATGTCTGTTTATTTCTCCTCTCCATTTTTGATGAGATTAGAATTTTTTCTTGTTCAGTTCTGCCACTACCTTCTACATTTTACATATTAGCCTTTTTAAAGATGGTTTTTGATAAATAGTTTCATGCATTTTGTGAGTAACCTTTGTATCCTAGTTACTGTTTCCTTTGAAGTCCAGAAGCTTCTCAGTTTAATGTAGTCCCATTTGTTTATCCCTTCTTTCACTTGCTTGAAACTAAAGATGCCCTTAGTCTCAATGTCATAGTCTTTAGCCTATGTTTACTTCCATGTACCTTATTGTTTCAGCTCTGATATCAAGGTATTTTATACATTTTAATTTTACCTTTGTCATGGTATAAAAGAGCAGTCGGAGTTCATCTTTTTGCATGTAATTGACAAGTTTTCCCAACACCAGTTGTTGCAGAGACTTTCTTTGCTCCATCTTGTATTTGTTACACCTTTATCAAAGATTAATTGGTTACATATTTGGAGGCAGTATCAGAATATGTAAGTTTGTTCTATTGATCTGAGGTCTGTCTGTGTTCCAATACTTTGTTGTTTTAATATGGAGTTTCCTCAAAAACCTGGAAATTGAGATCCCATATGATCCAGTCATACCACTCCTAGGGATATTCCCTAGGAACACACAAATACAATACAAAACCCCCTTCCTCACACCTATATTTATTGCAGGACTATTTACAATAATTAGACTATGGAAACAACCGAGATGCCCTTCAACAGATGAATGACTAAAGAAACTGTGGTGCATAAACACGATGGAATATATGCAACCGTCAGGAGAGATAAAGTCATGAAATTTTCCTATACATAGATATACATGAAATTCATTACACTGAGTAAAATAAGTCCAAGGGAGAGAAGTAGACAAAGAATAGTCTCACTCATCTATGGGTTTTAAGAAAAATAAAAGACATTTTAATAATGCCCAGAGAAAATAGAGATGAGGGCTGGAAGGACCACTCATGATATGAAGCTCACTATAAAGAGTGGTGAGTGCAGTTAGAGAAAGTACACTGACAACTATGGTGACAATGTTAATGAGTAAGAAAAGAATGTCTGTCTTGATATAGGCGGTGGGGTGGGAAGGGAGATTGGGAACATTGGGATAGGAATGTTGTGGGGGGTATTCTTTTTATGATTGAAACCCAACTACAATCATGTTCTTAAGCAAGGTGCTTAAATAAAGATTTAAAATAAATAAAATTTAAAAAAGAAAGAAAGAAACCTGCTTAGGCACATGCAAGACTTAATTCCTGTATCACCCACTGTGCTATCTCCTCAGCCCTGTGATTACTTCTGTAAAGAAATTGTAAGAGATTAAAATATGAAAAAAGAGTTACATGTGAATTTTTTATTTTTATCATTTTATTTGAATCACTGTGAGATACATTTATAGTTACTTATGATTGAGTTTGTCATACAATGTCCAACACCCATCCCTTCACCAGTGTACATTTCCCACCAACAATGTTCCTTGTTTCCCCTCTGCCGGCCTCTATGACAGATATTTGTCTTCTCTCTCTCTATCTCTGTCTCGCATGTCCTTTTTTACTTTTAAATACTGGTTACTCAAGGGGTATGTATAAATTAAAAAAAATTCACAAATACAGACTCTGAGTCAGATTTAAATGAGCAGTCTAAACTTAGGCAAATTTGCAAGCATCTTTCTTTTTCTGTGATCTCATCTATAAATAATTGATATTTTCAGTATTGACCTCCTGAGACAGTTAACGATAACAAATGGTTTATTACTTGTCAAATATCTATATGAATATCTGTTGTGTAAAAAGTGTTGAATAAGTGTTAGTTGTTATATTATTGACATATAAATAGCTAAAGAAGCACTTCTATTTTTTCAATTCTATTGAGATATAATTGATTTACAGTATTGTATCAGCTAAGGTTTTCTTATAGCATCATATTAGCTCAGCTATTCTGCATAACTTTATTTTCATTTATTGTGAAATGTTTGGTACAATTAATTGAGTTGATATCCATAGTCCTATATAGAATAAAAAGGCTTTTGTTCCCCTTCTGATGAAGATTCTTAGGATTTTCTATCCTCACTTTCAATTATTACATATAACAGTGTTAGCTATAGGAGCCAGAGATTGATATGCTTATATGTCAGTAATGCAGGTATTCACATTTCTTTTAAATGGCAGTATTTGTGTTTCAGTGTTCACAAATATATAATATGTTTTATATCACAATTTTTGGACTTTTCATATTGAGCAAGTGTTTGAAATTGTACTATTAGAAAGAATGCTTCACCAGTCCTTATGGAAAACAATATGGAGATTCCTCAAAAACTTGAAAATTGAGCTTTGATATAATCCAGCTATACCACTCCTAGGGATATACCCTAGGAACAAAAAAAATGCAATACAAAATCCCCTTCCTCACACCTATTTATATCGCAGCACTATTTATAACAGCCAGACTTTGGAAACAACCAAAATACCCTTCAACAGATGAATGGTAAAGAAACTTTGGTACAGATACACAATGGAATATTATGCAACCATCAGGAGAGATGAAATCATGAAATTTTCCTATACAGGGAAGGAAATGGAAACTATTATGCTGAGTGAAATAAGGTAGAGGGAGACAGAGACAACAAATAGTCCCACTTATCTGTGGGTTTTTTGTCTCTCTCTTTTTTTTTTTTTTGGTTTTTGAACCA
>PVKC010053216.1:0-10151 GCA_004027635.1 Crocidura indochinensis
TGTACTGTTAGAAACTATTAACCTGCTCAGGCTAAGGCACTGTTTAGAGTGCTGTTTTTCCTTTACTTGAGCTTTTGGTCGTATCTGCTGGTGCTGAAGGGCTACTAGATATGCACTTTGTTTTGGAGCCACACTTGGTGGCGCTCAGGGATTAATCCAGGCTGTGAGCTCAGAAATCTCTCCTGGCAGTCTTGGGGAAGGACTATATGGGATGCAGGGCTCAAACCCAGGTCCGTCCCCGGGGCAGCCACGTGCAAGGCCACCCACCTTGTGCTCTGGTCCCTGGATTTGCATTTAGGGATCAGTCCTGACAGTGCTCAGAACCACATATGATGCCAGGGATTAAACCACGACAAGCCATGTGCGGACTGCATAAGCACCTTACCCTATGGTCCCACCTTTTACTACTTAATGTACAGAAGCCCTGTATTTTAGGTAGAAAAGGTTAATTGCCAACATCACAGGCAAAATATTGTATATTTTGAGCAGGTTAGATTAGTCAAGTGTTGCTTGTATTCCTGAAATTTACTGCTCAGTAAATCTTTCACTTAAGGCTACTTCCTACTAAGGTGTCTAGACTTCAGTTGTTATGCTCTTCAGAGCTCCTTTCAACATAAAAAATCTCTCCAACTGAAGGCAAAGGCATTACATGTGTGAGCATGCCACAAGTTAGCATGTGTTACAAGTATCTGGAATGGCAGATCCAAAGAGGAATCTTTTAAATGGGTTAAAAAATTTTAAACACTTTTTTTCCTTTGGTTTTTTGGGCCACACCCGGTGATGCTCAGGGGTTACTCCTGGGTACGGCGCTCAGAAATCGCTCCTGGCTTGGGGGACCATATAGGACGACACAGTCCGTCCTAAGCTAGTGCTTGCAAGGCAGATCCCTTACCTCTAGCACTACCACTATTTATTTTACTTAAAAGAGGTGAGAAGAGCAAGAGAAAGATGTGTTCAACAAAGGTCTTCTCCGGAGTAGAAAATACTGAAGTTAGTCTATAGTTGTTTTCTGGGTCACCCTGAGCATAATCAGGACTTTCCCAATGATGCCTAACAGTTGTATTGGGAACACTAGCAATTGTGACATGGTACATAGCTAATTGCTATTTCCCAGAACATCACCCATAAACTTAAACAATCAACAATTTTATCTTGCTATAAAATTAAAAACCCACTGAACACTATAAAATCCATCTTAAAAATTTTTATTTGTAATTTTAATCCAAAAGCACAGAACTATCCTAATTTTGCCTTCTTGAAATTAAGTTCTATAATCCCCAATAGTAATTACACTGTCAAGTTTCTGTATGTGCAAAATCACACACAAGTCAGTAACAGAATAATCCTGATTTACCCTACTATAATTAAAATGTGACAGTTCTGGTAAGCCTTAATGGTATAAGTAACTCATCACATGCAAATTAAAAGCATGAAAAGGTTAGAAATTTGATTCCCCCTTGATTTTTGAGCCACACTCAGAAGTGCATGGGGAGCGGGGAGAATTAGTCCTAGCTCTACACCCAAGAATCACTACTAATGGGCTTGGGGAAACCACATGGGATGTCAGAGAATTGAATCTGGATTGGCTACATACAAGGCAAGTGCCTTTACCCAATGTACTATCGCTCTGGCCCAAAATCTTTATAGAATTAGATTAATTCATTCACATTTTTTTTCAAAACTAATAAAATAAAACCATTTTCTCATTTAGATTTGAACATTACTACAAAGACCTAGAGATTCTTATTCTTCCCTAAATGAAGAAATTGAGAAGGATGTGATTAGGTGATTGTCCCAAAATACAGCTATTATATAACAGCATACAAATCGAACACTATTCAATAAATTTGGCTTTAATGTATTTAAAGAAAAGCCAGTTTAAGTGTAAAAGATATCACATGAGAGAAATTCTGGATCTTATGTAATTCCGAGGTAAAAACTCCCACATCAAATTTAAATATCCCACCTACTAATAATCTTATGTTTCTTTGAAGAAACTGGGTAACTGAAATTGAATGGCAAGGTAATTGCATATCACACAGCATTAGAAACAGATACTAACAAAAACATTTGACAGTGGCAGAAACACACTGATATTCCACACCAATCTTTATGAGGTCTGAAACAAATCTTTAATTGCCTCTTTAAATTACTTTATCTTCTTAATGGTGTGGTTTACCCCACTTCGACAAAACCAGTATTATTAATAAACTAGGAATATTCTTAAAGAGAACCTCTTTAAGGCAGTTTTTATCATCCCAGACCAATGACTGTCTTGAAAATGCAAGCTATTAAATTTCTGGTGGTGTCACTTTAGAGACCTCAGGACCAGATCATGATTCTAGTTAATTTATCTGTAAATTTTAGCATTCACATCCCAAATCATGAAAGCCCGATCTCATAAAAATCTTCCCACTCAGGCTAAACCTATTTTGTTATGCCAATAACTGTGACTTTGAAAATCCATAAAACTTGGAGGAATCCAAGTATCTATGACACTGATATATCTGATAATCACATAAATCATAACTTTTGTGTTTTTGGTTTTTGGGCCATACCTGGCAGAGCTCAGGGGTTACTCCTGGCTCTGCACTCAGAAATTGCTCCTGGCAGGCACAGGGGACCATATGGGATACCCAGGATCAAACCAGGGTCTGTCTTAGGTTGGCCACGTGCAAAGCCAATGTCCTACCACTCCAACCCCCTATATATCTTAACTATTTTTTATAGCTCTAGGTTTAGATTAGAAGCTTGCATATTATGGCCAAATAAAATTGCCAACTACTACTTTTGGATCTCCATATCTTGCCCAAAAATGTGTATATATAGTCAGCAGAGCTTTTCTGTAGAATTTTATTTTGAAAATACTATTTCACTTGAAGATTGATCTAAAAAACATTAAGATATTAAAAAGCTATACAACTAATCTATTACAAATTAACTGAATAGCCAATTCTGAAATTAAGTACAGTGGTAACCTACATTAAAAATATTGCACATTTCCTTTTATTTAGTCTCCAGGAGTGAACGATTCAAAACTGGAATTCCAAATTAAAGATGCTCTGTGAAATGTTAACTTTTTAAGTACCAGAACTAAATGCACTGTAAAACAACCATTTTGGTAAACATGCATTTATTCACAGTTGATTTATTTCCTCTAGATAAATGCATACTGCTCAAAATAATATTTAAGAACTTGTTAGAAGCCCAAGAGTACACTATACAAATCTATTTCTATCTTCATCTTGAGGAAATACTGATCTTGGCAAAAATCGGCTTATTTTAAAATAAACTATTGCTGATAAGAAGGCATATTTTAAAACTTTTCTAATAATTTGTTCCTGCTTTTCCCTTTAAATAAAAAAAAGCATTTTTCAGAGTTGTACCTTTTGCCATGTAAAGGAATATTCATAAGCAGACCCTGAAACTAACTGAAAACGTAATTGCTTTTCAAGTCTCAATTCCTCACAAGTAATAACTACCTCAAATTGCTACACCACTCTCACTGATCATAGTTTTAAGAAACTGTCAGTACCAAATATATTAATTTTATGAAAGTGACACTGAGGTTATAATTTAAAAAGCATAAATCTATTAAATTGTGAATCTTATTTCTATAGTAACTCCAAAATGTTAAAATATACTTCTAAAACAGAGGTGAATGACTGCAGAAAATAGTTTCAGACTTGACTAGTGTCAAACACAATTGTTCCTTATAAATAACTCAAATGGTACAGTCTTAATTCCAGCAATTTCATTTTACAGAAGTGAGTCATACTTCGTACACATAATATATATATGAGAATTCTTAAAATAGAAGAAAAGTTTAGAAAGTGGTCAGATATCTCCAATGAAAAGTAAAAGTCTATTTCTGGCCCTTTGCAAATCCTTACGTTAGAATTTGACAAAAATTCATGTGTACAATTTACAAATCTTGACAAGCTTAAACCATTTTCTTTGGGGGAAATGAGAGAAAGTACTTTTAAAACCTGTTATACAAAAATGCCAGCTGCCTTTTACTAAAAGTACGTTCCTTTGATTAAAATCATAAAATTAAGGTGCAAGAGGTTAACAAAAATGAACTAAAGAGCTTTATTGACATCACAGTACATTCAAGAATAATTTTAAGAACATTACAGCTGAAAGAGAATGGCATGTTTATAGTCTTATTTTTTTTTTTTTTTTTGGAAAAAAATGCAATACAAAGAAATCCTATTAAGTAACTTGGAGCAGCATCTGGAAAAAGTACACCTATTTACAGATTTAAAAAAAAAAATTCTGGTTTCACCTACACAGCCACAATGTGCCTCTATAATGAGACAAGCCCTTAAAACTCATGGAATTTTTTTAAACATCATGGCATTCTTGCCACATCATTCCTCAACGTTTACGACGGGGAGGAGTTGTTGATCTGAAAAAGAAGGGAAAAGACAGTATTTAAAAATAAAAATGTATTTTAAATAAAAAAATCTGCAATTTAAAATTAAATATTATATAGGACTTCTAAACTTATTTAAATTATGATCATTAATCAAGTACCAAACTGAGATTTATTAATGAGAGAGAGAGAAAGGACACTTTCAACTTTGATAAATTCAAATTTTTTTAAAAAATCAGACAAAATACTTTAATAAGTATACTACCTTGATCGGGACTTAGACTTGTGTTTGCGGCTTGCCTTCTTACCAGACCTTTGAGATTTCTCCATGGATCGCGATCGACTATGTTTAGGCTTCTTAGCCTTCTTTTCTTTGCTACTTCCTGGGGATTCAGAACTGCTCCTTCCACTAGAATCAGAGCCTGAATGTTTTTTACTATCTTTGGTAATACTTCTCTTATTATCCAGCCTAGAATCATGTCTGATGATTTTAACAGATATAGAACCGCTCCTAGAGAATGTTCTTTCACTTTCTCGTTTCCTTTTTAACCTATCATCTTGACTAAACTTAAAATCTTTTTCTTCCCTCTTTTGTTTCTCTTTCCTTTTATCCTGTTCACGCTCCCTTTCTTTGTCTTTCTTTTTCCTATCTTTATCTATGCTTCGACTTCTCTCCTTTTTTCTCTCTTGTTCTTTAGCCTCACCTTTATGCTTATGACTGCTCGCACTAATATTTCCACGTTGATCATCAATTTTACGTTTATCTCGACTCCTACTGCGACTGGATCGATTGGTTCGCCTATCCCTTGAGCGACTTCTACTTCTACGTCTCTCTCGGGAAGGACTCCGATTTCTCCGTCTTTCTCTTTCAATGCTATTTCTATTAGATCTTCTCCTATCTCTTATCTTTACTCTAGCTCTATTACTCTCCATTTTAGCTCTGCGAGAATAACTTCTACTCCTACTACGTCTAGCTTTCATTGTTGGAGATCTACTCCTACTGTGTCTCTTTTTCCGTTTAGGAGAAGAAGATCTAGAAGAAGTGTGACTACTACCTGAGCTAGAACTGTATGAAGAGCTAGAAACAGTACTACTAGTACTACTGCTTCTGCTATTGCTACTGGAACTACCACTAGAAGAACTTCCTGATCTACTCCTTCCTTGTTTCTCTTTATATTCTTTTTTGGGCTCTAAATTTGATGTAGTTTCATTTGGAGTTCTTTTCTTTTCATTAACCACATCACCGTCTGCTTCTCTTGCTTCTAGTAGTGATAAACTATTTTGCTCTTTATGGATAAACTCATTCATCTCTTTTGTAACCCTTTCTGCTTGTTGCTTTTCTTCTGAAAAAGAAAAAAATAAAAATACTAAGTCAAAGGTACAATGAAAATACCTATCAAATTTCAAACTCCCAGATTCTAACAGAATCTAACAATATTGTTCAACACATAAGCACACCAAGATTTTCTAGTTCGTACATTAAAAAAATAAAAACAAAATTTACATACCATTAAGTTATATCACTTAGGGGTGAGATGTCCAGTAGTATGGGTACAAGCCTAACATGTACTGGACAAGAGCTTAAGTCCTAACACCACATGGGTGTGGCCCTAGAGACTCCCATACAAGTGATCCAAGTATTTCCAGCACCATAGGACCCAAGCACTATAACATATTCAGATCTTTATATTGAACTAAGGGACCAATTGGTTAAAAGATCCCCAAAGACTCTGATACTGCTCAGGAGCCTCTGCCCACCAATCATTAACACTCAAGCATATAATAAAGAAAATAATAAAATAATCTGCTTTTCTTTTCTGCTCATTAAAAAATCTAGGTTTGGGGTTTCTGGTTTAATTTTTGCACACCCAGGAATTACTTAAAAATGTAGCCTTGTTTCTATCCTTTGATATTTTTAGGCTGGCAGAGAGGGAAAAAAAAAGGATAAAAAAAACCAGCAAAAGGGCTGGAGAGGTGGCGCTAGAGGTAAGGTGTCTGATTTGTAAGCGCTAGCTAAGGAAGGACCACGGTTCAATCCCCTGGCATCCTATATGGTCTCCCCAAGCCAGGGGCGATTTCTGAGCGCTTAGCCAGGAGTAACCCCTGAGCACCAAACGAGTGTGGACCCCCCCCCCCCCCAAAAAAAAAACCAGCAAAATTGGGACAGAGCGGTGGTGTAGGTGGTAGGGCGTTTGTCTTTAATGCGCTAACCTAGGACAAAGAACAGGAGTTGGATCCCCCGGCATCCCATATGGTTCCCCCCAAGCCAGTAGTGATTTCTGAGCACATAGCCAGGAGTAGCCCCTGAGTACCACCAGGTGATGCCCCAAAACAAAACAAAACAAAACAAATATACCAAAAAAAAAAAAAAGGCAAAATTAAGTGAGACTAAAAGATACCTTCCATCTGTTTATCATGTAATAGCTGCTGCTCTTTTTCTTTTCTCCAAAAAGCTTCCTGTTTTTGCCGGATTCGGTGCCGTAATTCCTCATCATCAGTGTCAGATGACTCGGAGCCTCTGTCACTCCTCTCATCTTCACTGTCTCCTGATCCATAACCACCCAGTCCACCTGTGTGCATAAAGCCCAGTCTATCACATGGTAAAATTATTCTATGCATTAAAAACTTTTTAAGGTCCGAGAAGAAAGTTAATTTTCTTTTCATTGCCTTTACTTGGAAGAATATGCTTATTCGGGGTGGGGAGAAGTATAAATTCCAATTTTAAGGAGCTCATAGAATCCCCAAGAAAATCTTCCTGTTTAATACCTATTCTTTCTAGAATGCCATATAATTCTTACTGTAAAGGAAACATGATAACGGTTTTGTCTACTTTCTATGCTAACCAAACAAACCAATTAATAGGACTTTAATACAGGCTCACTAAATCATAATCAATATAACTACCTTTTAAAAGTTTTAACCTCTAAAATATTTAAAACTAGTTTATTTTTCAAAGCACAGAATCCCAGGTAGTATGCTAAATATGTATCCCTAAAAATAGAATAGGATACTGTAATTATCACTGACAGAAATGATATGATGTAAGACTACTCCCCACCCTGAAGCAAACTAAACAATCATCATAACACCACTTGGGTACTTGGCTTTTGCCGTATCTGTTAATTCTACAATAAATTTGAAATAGAGAAGTGGAAAGGCAAAATATTCTGGTAATATATCATGCAAATTGCAAACTAGGAACACATTACAATTATACTACAGTAAGAGAAATCCTTTCCTCTATGTTGAAATGTCATTTATTTCAGCATAACCTAAATGAAGGTGATTATAGAAGCATTATTGGGTCAATTCTTCCCTGAGACATGGATGCAATACTTTTAAAAGTGAAGTACCATGGCTAAATTACAACCTGCCTCAATCAATTTGGCTACCACATTTATAATATTCCCACTGTGAAGGCTTTAGTTAAAAATATATAGACAAAAATCTTTTAAAGGTTATCCCTAAGACCTAAACTTCATAAACTGAGTAGGAATAGTACAATTTCAAAGCAGAACACGTAGAGAGACATGGTAAGTGTGCGTTTCCCTTAAGGCCCTCTCACAAATAAGGAGAACACTTACCGAGTCCAGTTAGGGAAGCCAGTGCACTGGACTGTGCCAGCTGTTTTGCAGGAGCTTTGTATCACATCAACAACAGGAACAACATGTTAACACAAATAGCCACGATTTCATAGTCATGAGTCTATGGTATTGTTAAATCTACTACTATTGCTGCTTTTTGGGGAGAGAAGAAACATTAAAAACACAACATTCATTTTTAAACCAGTAGTATGTGTGGCCTTGAGAAATAATAATTCTGATGAGAATTGAAATTGGTTTATAATGAAGAAAAAAGACCAGTACATCAGTATTTTTATTTTTGAGATATGGCTCATAATTTAAATTTTCTCTCAATCTTGTTTTCCAAGTATTACAAAGAATACTGGCAGGGGTGGTGGGGAGTCGACAGCAAGAATCACTCGTTTTTGTAAAAACTGTAACTGGCAAACTAAAACTTCCTAAGGTTCGTAATTTAAACCATAAGTCAAACTGAACTGTATGAGAAGCCATATACCGATAACATGGTATCTCTAAAAATTAGTGAAGCAAATAAAAATAAAATATTTCTACAGTACACTTTAAAAACAGCATCATTACTAAATTTGAACTCAGGTTTGATGAAACAAAAAGTATTTATAGTTTTAATATGGTTTCTTCAATCTATCCTTCTTCAAAGAGTTAAACCATGCAAGAAGAGAATATTCAATAGTTGCTTGTAAAATTCAAAAGGACAACAACAAAAAAATAGTCCAAAATAGCCACCAAAATCAAAATGTCCTAGAAAAAAAAAACCAAGAACACCCATAATATACCTTTCGTTGCTTTCCGGTGTGCATCTTTAGCTATGTAATAGATTTCTTCATCTGTGACATCCAGTAAAATTTCTGTCAGAAGCATTTTTGTCAGTAACATCTAAGGAAAGATATTTTACATATATAGTATCTCTATTTTAATTATCATTAACAATATAGTTGGATACTTTCAGAGGGCTGGGGAAAAAGCTCAAAGGGCTAGTGTGCTATACTCTGCATACTAAAAGGTGTCTAAAATATCATCATTATAATAGTACAGTGGGTAGGATGTTTGCCTTGCAACAATGGACCCCAAAGACCACTAGGTATAAAATTCCTGAGTGCAGACCCAGAAGTAACCACTAAGTACTGCCAGTATAACCACTAAATAGGAAAAAATAAATAAAAGTTCAAAATCAGGGTTAAGGCACTTGCCTTGCATAGTCAGCCCAGGTTCAATCTCTACAACCCATATGGTCCCAGAGACTGACCGAGGAGCAATCCCTGAACATCATTGGGTGTGGTCCAAAAGCAAAACAAACAAACAAATAAAAAAGGGAAAAGATAGCTAGCTAACCTATTCTATTAGAAAGCGACCTTTTTTTATTTTAGATTTTTGGGCCATACCAGCGTGCTATGGGAATCACTCCTGACAGGCTCGAAGAATATGGAGTATCAAGATAGAAACTGGGTTGGTTGAATGCAAGGAAAACACCTTATAGCGGTACTATCTGTCTAGTTTAGATGAGGGACCTTTTAATTTTGTTTCTTGATTCTATAATATGGAATTGAAACAACAGTTAGATTCAATGCATAGCAACTTAGTCTGAATTGTGGTCAAATTGTAGAACTCGAATTGTCTTAAATGACAGTACACCAGGAAATGAAGAGATAGCACAGCGGTAGGGAATTTGCCTTGTGCTCAGCCAAGCTGGGATGGACGGTGGTTTGATTCTTGGCATCCCATATTGTGCCCGAGCCTGCCAGAAGCGATATCTGAGCAAAGAGCCAGGAGTAACCCGAATCCTGTCGGGTGTGGCCCCCCC
Source organism: Crocidura indochinensis (assembly GCA_004027635.1). NCBI lineage: Eukaryota > Metazoa > Chordata > Mammalia > Eulipotyphla > Soricidae > Crocidura > Crocidura indochinensis. The sequence continues at coordinate 9,779 of PVKC010053216.1, forward strand.
CCCAAGACAGTACACTGAATCAGCAAAGATCACTGTCTTTCAATAAGAGAATATATTCTCAATCTCTGAAAATAATATACATTGTAGATACTGCCGACTTGGAGATGTTTTATAATGAAGAAATGTTGGATTTTTCTGGTGTTAGGATCTAAATCCAGGTCTCAAAAAAGCAATGCAAATGCTCTACTTATATAGTGGCCTTGAAGTAACTGAAAACAGCCCGGTGTTTACTTTGTATGTTACTTTATAACGTTTTCCTCAGCACTTCAAAAACACACTTTAAAAAAATAACAAACTAATATGTTGATATCTCTCTCTCTCCTCTCTCTCTCCCTCCCTCCCTCCCCCCTCTCTCTCACTCCCCCCTCTTCTC
>PVKC010053217.1:0-10161 GCA_004027635.1 Crocidura indochinensis
AAAGAAAGAAAGAAAGAAAGAAAGAAAGAAAGAAAGAAAGAAAGAAAGAAAGAAAGAAAGAAAGAAAGAGGGAGGGAGGAATAGAATAGCTAAATATTCAAACCACAAAATTAACAACACTGAAGACATGAAGTCTAATATACAATCACCAAACTTTAAAATGTGTCTGTCAAAGTGCACAGCTGGGCAAAACAATAAACAGGAGGAATTTGCAAACATTGATAAAGGGAAGTTGTCACTGTTGCTAGGATTGCTGCTAGTATGTTATGAGTCTAAAACTCAACTATCAATAACTTATAAATCACAGATTTTTCGATAAAAATTAAAAAGCTCCTAGACTCCCTTCACATCTCACTTTGGTTCTGAACTTGAACCCAGGCCTTCAAAGAAAGCATAATATTCCTTTGGAACAACTCCTTCTGAGCCTCTCAAGTGGGTGTGGAACAGACTAGTCATGCCCCTCAAGGTGAACTTACCCTTCCGGACCATGCATAGGGGTGCTAGACAGTTTTCCAAAAACATGCTCTCTCAGCAAGGGAGGCACGACTACATGCTCTATTCCAAGTTTCCACATGGGACCCTCCCCCTCACTCTCTTTCTGTTCTTCTCACACAAAACCCCACTTCTAACAGACACCCATCCTATTTGCCTGTTTTCCTTCAACTCTCGAAGTACTCCAAGAATGGGCAAAGAACAGGTGGTTTATGTTGAATAGATAAATTACCCACAGAAAAAGACAATTCATTTTTCCTTTTTTGGGGTGGGGGCACACCCAATAACACTCAAGAGTTACTCCTGGCTTTGTGCTCACAAATAACTCCTTGCTTAAGGGACCATATGGGACTCCAGGGGATCAAACCGCAGTCTGTCCTAGGCGTGCAGACAAGGAAGAGATCTTACTGCTTGCGCCACTGCTCCGACCCCAGAAAAAGTCAATTCAACTAGGGCAGAATTGAGGAGACTGTGTTGCCAAGAAGATGATGGTGAAAATTCACACTGCAGCCTTTTTCCAATAACCTTCATATCCCATTTTCATGCTGGGCTCTCTGTCTTTACTCTATCTACTGTCTGATCAATTTGGCCATGTTATCTTTAAGTCTTCTATAGGATCCTCCTCCATTCCTACTGCCACACACTCGAACTCCAATAGCCAACTGAAAGAAAGGGTCAGAACTGATTTGAAGGCCAGTAACACAAAATCTGTACTAACTGATCATGCCAAGATAGAAAGTAGACTGGAGGATTGAGGTGCTTACATCTAAAGTCGTGACAGGCAAGGCTGCAGGACTCAGGGCAGTCAGTCCTGTTTCTTCCCTTCTTTATGTGCTGATGCCCTTCTGGGGGCTTTCTGCTATGAAGCAAACTGTCACCCTCCAACAGTCCTAGAACTGTTTGCATCAAGATCCAAAAGCAGAGTCCCACCCAAGGAACCTGATAGGTCTCAGGCCCAGCCCCGAGCCAATCACAGAGGCCTGGGAAATGAATGTGCTGATTGGCCAGGATAGGATCATGTGATGACTCTTTCCATGACAACTTGGGTGCCATTTGTTTGGAAATTGGTTTTTGCAGATAAAGAAAGATGAAGTGGTCTGTCACTGCTATCCTCTCTCCTTCCTTGCTCTGTAATGAGTTCATGGAGGAGAGAAACTTCCTATTTGAGGTCAGTAATAGAATGAATTCCCTACCTCAAGGCCTACATTTGGTGTTGATTACAATAGATGATCCCAACAATAAACAATTAATCCTCACCTGTCAGCTCATTGTTTGTGGGAGCTTTCAGATGTGTGACTTACTTCATAGACTTCACTCAGTAACAACCATGAATTGTGTGTCAGTGCAGAAATGAGTAGCAAGCCAGGTACCATACTGAACCTCACTATATGACACCCCTGGCCATTACTTTCTCTTCTCTGGGCTTCTAGGCTTTCATTTGCACACAAAGAAATGTGGAGTAATGAGATCCTGAAAATCTGTCAACTGTGACCTCCTGAGCTGGTTTGAACCTCCCATGGCATGACTGTCATGACGTTCACAATGGTTTATCTAACTCCCTTTGGTTGCTAAAGGCATGCAGGAAAAGGAAATATGGGGCTCCTCTGTGAGGTGGTGTCTCTAGACTCTGGAGTTTCTATTCTCCTCTGCTGCTACTATTACCAACTGAGGTTTTAGATTTGGATAATTCTTTAAAGAAAATACTAAAAATTGAGCTTCCATATGTTCCAGCAATATCACTCCTAGAGATATACTGTAGAAATCCAAAAACACCATGCAGAACAGCCCTCTGCATTCCTATTTCTAGAACTGGAAACAACCTAAATGACCAAGAAGAGATAAATGACTAAAGAAACGATAGTATATTAACACAATAGGATTCTATGCAGCTGTTAGGAAAAGTGAAATCATGAAATTGATCAATACAAGGATGGAGTCGGAGATCATTTTCCTGAGTGAGATTAGAATATAAAAAATGATTATTTTTATATTCTCATTTGTGATATATAAAGATAATAAAACATAGTATGGGTGAAAGAGAAACTAAGGACATTGGTGGTGGGAAAAGTACACTGGTTATGGGTGGTGTACCAGAGAGAGGCAGGGAAGAGCTTCTCCAACCTCACAGAAGAAAGCTGTGAGGAGAGGTAGAACTGAGATGTTAAGGGTTGATAAGGTCCTGTTCATCCAAATTTAATTATTCCCATTTAAGGCCTGATAAGAAGTCAGCTCTGATGGCCAAATTCTCTTGCTGAGGTAACTTTCTTCTCCTCCATGAGCTTTGCACCGTGGCAGCTATACTAATGGTTATTTCTCACCACTCAGTAGTCAGTTTAGGGGCTCCCAGATATGTTTGGACAGGTTTGACCTGACATTTCTCCCTGGCCCCAACACTTCTGATGCAAGTGTACAGTGGTCTCTGGGGGAGCCTCAAAGATTTAGCACCACCACCACAAAGTGTCTTCTGAAAATGATTCTCACCACAGCCATCATCTCCCACTGATCCCCAGTTTTAAATTACTGGTGACCTGTATTGAATGGATAAGTAATTCTTCTGTAGCAAAATTTCTTTTTTTTTTTCATTAAAGTGGTTATGTGACTTTGCAATCAATTTCCTTTTATTACATTCAATTGTCTTTTTTAAATCAATGAAAGTATCGGGAAACTTTTAGCAATTTGGGGCCAGAGCTATAGGTAGAGATCAGTCCCCTTTGACCCATGTGACCCCCTGTGCATCACCAGATAACTCCTGAGCAAAGATGTATATGCTCAGCCTCCACCCCACAAAAGAGTTTTAGAAGTTTATATTGCTTACTTTGATACTAAGTTTATAATTTATCCTTGAAGACATCAATAGCAGCACAATATTAGTAGGAGACCTCAACACTGAACTGTCACACCTTGATAGGTCAACCAAGCTGAATCCCAACAAGAATATATTAGCTCTGAAAAGAGAAATGGAAGAAATTAGACTGGCAGATATATAGAGAGAAATTCATCTCCAGAAAACTGGATTCATATTCTTCTCCAATGTACATGGATCATTCTCCAGGACAGACCACGTGCTGGTCCATAAAACATATCTTCATAAATTCAAGAAGATAGAAATTGTATAGACTACCTTCAAAGATCACAAGGCACTAAAACTAGAAGTAAACTACAGAGGATCACAAAAGGCAAAATCAACCTTTGATTTTGAGTCTATGTTTGTTCTGACTCCTCAGGTGTGTTTCTTATAGGCAGCAGAAGGTTGAATTCATCTTTTGATCCATTTTGCTACTCTGTGTCTCTTAATTGGTGCATTTAGTTTATTGGCATTGAGGGAGATGATTGCCATGGGAATTAATGTCATCTTTGTGTATAAGTTTGGCGTGTCTATTGACCTGTTTGTCTTAAAGTAAACCTTTCCGTTTTTTCTTTAAGGCTGGTTTTGCATCTGTAAAGTTTATGAGCTCTTGCTTATCCATGAAGCTATGTATCCTTCCTTCACACCTGAATGTGATTTAGGCTGGGTGCAGTATTGTAAGTGAAGCATCCATTTCATTCAGTTTTGTCGCAATATCCCACCACTGTTTTCTGGCCTTGAGAGTTTCTTGTGACATGTCTGCTGTAAATCTTAAGGATGTCCCTTTAAATGTAATTTTCCTTTTTGATCTTGCTGCTTTCAGTATTCTATCTCTATCTGTGGGATTTGTCATTGTGACTAGAATGTGTCTTGGGGGTGATTTTCTTCAGGTCTCTTATAACTGGTACTCTTAGGGCATGCAGGATTTGATTGCATGCAGTCTTAAGCTCTGGGAGTTCCTCTGTTCTGATGTCTTTGACTATTGATTCTTCCTGGGAATCTTCTTGATTGGAGTCTCTGGAACTCCAATGATTCTTATGCTGTTTCTGAGTTTATCAGTCTTCCATTTTCTTCTATTCACATTCTTTGAATATTTTTTCCATTGTCTGATCATTTGCTTTAAGGTTCTTTTGCTTAAGGTTCCTTTAAGGTTCTTTTCCTTCTGCATTTCGTCTTCCAGTTCACTGATTCTGTCCTTGGCTACTGTTACCCTGTTGGAGAGCCTTTCCATTGAGGTTTTCAGTTCAGCTACCACTTTTTTCAGATATGTTATGTCAGTTTGGAGTTTTCTGATTTCTGTCTTTGTGTTATGTTCAGCTAGAGCTATGTTTTCTATCATTTCCATGAGGGACTTCATATTTCCATTCTAAACTCCTTATCTGAGAGATTAATTAGGTGGTTGGTATTTTTTGGGTCATCAGAGCTATCATCTTCATTCTCTGTGAATGGTGTTTGCCTGTGAGGTTTCCCATTGTCATGCTTGTAGTATGATTTTTTTCTGCTTATTATGGTGTGGCTCATAAGTTAGAACAAGCAGGCAGCAGTGAAGCAAAGCTGAGCATGTTCTTCTGGAGCCACTAGGAGACAGTTTTTGCTGGGCCTTTCTTGGCCTTCTCAAGAAGAGCAGAACAACATACAAAGGCAACAGGTCCCCCACAGTCTCTCCTAGTTGCAAAGCTCACAGCAGGGCCAGACCCCTCCCACCTTCACAGACAAATGAGCTACCTTTCTACTGGGGCACCTCTGGTAGCCGGTTTTCACTCATTCAGTCTTTGTTGGCCTTTCCACTTGGGCACCTCTAGGAGACAGTTTTTGCTGGGCCCTTCTTGGCCTTCTCAGGAGAGTTACAGGAGTCAGAAGAGTAGAGAAACATGCATATTTTGTATGTATTTTATGTCGTGCATTATATTCTTATCCCCATACATATAAGCATGTATTATAGACTTATAGATAGTATATTATGCATACTATGTATATCATACATTATATTCTTATCCCGATATAGATATAGATATAGATATAGATATAGATATAGATATAGATATAGATATAGATATAGATATAGATATAGATATAGATATATACAAAAGCTACAGGTCCCCTCAATCTCTCCTGGTTCATAATCTCACAGCAGGGCCAGACACTCCCTCCTTCACAGAAAAAGGATCTATCTTTCTGTCGTGGCAGATCTGGTAGCTGTTTTTCACTCACTCAGTCTTTCTTGACCTTTCTGCTTAGACACCTCTAGGAGACAGTTTTTTCTGGACCCTTCTTGGCCCTCTCAGGAGAGTTCAGGAGACAGAAGAGTAGAGAAACACACAAAGGTGGCAGATCCCCTCACTCCCACTTGGTAATCTCACAGGAGGGGCAGACCAGAGTTTTTTTGTTATTGTTGTTTGTTTGTTTGTTTGTCTGCTTGTTTTCTTGTTATGTTTTCCTTCTTTTTCCGCTTTATTCTCTTAAATTGATATTTATAGCATCTAGATGGACTCCTTCTGGGCTTTTTTTTTTTGGCTTGTTTGATTTTTGACCCCACTTTTTTTCTTTCCTTCCAGCAGAACCACATAACTTGAACCATTTTGTTCTGCCCTCACAAATAGGAGGAGAAATAATGGAGGGTACCAAGACCAAACAGTCATATGAATATCAAGGAGAAATAAAAAATGATCAGATTTAAGCACCAAATCTAAAGTCAATGACAACAGAATCAATACCCAATCTACAACAAGCTAGATACAGAGGAGACCACTTATACTGGCAGCTAGGGGGCGGGGCAAAGAAGAATAATTTGGGATGCCTGTTTGGAACAGGGGTGGAGGGAGGACATTAGTGATGAGAATGCCGCTGATTCAATGACACTATGTACCTAAAATATTACCGTGAAAGATTTGTAATCCACTGTGGTCAAAATAAAAATTATCTTTAAAAATAATCACTCTGTCTTTGTGGGGTAAGATTTGGGGAATTTAAGTTTAATAACAGTACATCTGCCTGTATTTTAAAAATATGGATGTTGGGTCAGAGCAATATTATATCAGATAGTGTCTTGTGTGCAGCCACCGAGTACCTACCTGGGTTTTGGGTTATTTGTTTCTGGACTTTGGTTTTTAAGCTACACCCAGTGATGCCCATGGTTACTCCCAGCCATATGCTCAGAAATCACTCCTAACTTGGGGGAATCTGGGGGATTGAACCACAGTCTGTTCTAGGCTAGCACGTGCAAGGCAAATGCTCTACTGCTTGTTCTATGACTCTATCCCCCTTACTTGGGTTTTATTCTCAGTACCCATATGGTCACCCTGCTGTGGACGTCCTGCATCTCAGCAATTCTCGTGGGTCATAGCACTACACATAGGAAAGCAGGAGCACAAGCAGCTGAATATGAAGTAAATGAAACCATACAGAGAGTATGGGGTCAACACACTTCTGGCAGGAGTACGACAGGTTTAATTTTTTGAGCAGGGGAATTTATAGGGGTAAAATTAGCCACAGGTAAAGAATAATTGTAATCACAAAGCCTAGTATAACAATAACAATACCTTAGCTATGGGTGTGACTAAAAATTCTAAGTTACAAGAGAGAAAGTCACAATCCTTGCAAGCTTACTTTAAATGCAAAAATCAGGATTAGGAGGAAGTAGGAAATACCTAGAAACTTGGTCTTTCTAGGCTGTACTCTATTGTTTTAGAGGTTAAATGAAGGGAGGTGCCAAATCCCCAAGAATAAGCTTCCCTATTTCTAAAGGAGGGTAAAAAGTCAAACTCTGTATTCTGGTTACGCCCAGAAACTGCAGCTGCAAAGGACATATTTGAAAAGGAGAGAAAAAAATTGTCTTTGCTTTTAGGGCTGACTATATCCAGAAAAGGGGGTTCTCAAATAAACTTTGGTGCTGGAATTTCTGAGCCAAATTATCTGATAGAGGCTATTACTTTGCCTAATATATACAAAGGAGAGATAGTCAAATACTGGCTGAAAATATAATGCCAGGTGTCTCTTTGGAAATTCCTCAACCATCCAGGCAGAGGAAAAAGGCACCCAGAGTGGGTCTTTTGAGGAACTCCATGGGGGTTAAATTAGTTCTACCCACCAGGAAAATCTGAGGATACATCTGATGAGCTGGTCCCCCCCCCTAAAAGCTAAAGCATGCCCTGGCATCACCCGAGCCTGCCAGGAGATTTCTGAGTGCAGAGCCAGGAGTAATTCATGAGTGCCACCAGATGTGCAGTCAAAATATGGATGTACCCCTAAAAAAAACATCAACAGGTAATCATGAGGCATTGAAAAGCATGAGGAGGAGGAAGAAGTGGAGGAGGAAGATGAGAAAAAGAAAGAGGAGAGAAGAGAAGGAACTCAAGCTTTAAAGAGAGCTACTTCATGACAAACAAGTATCCAGGTGACAGGAATGATGAAAATGGGGTTCTGGGGCCTGAGAGATGGCATGGAGGTAAGGTGTTTGCCTTGCATGCAGAATGATGGTGGTTCAAGTCCTGGCATCCCATATCATCCATCAAGCCTTCCAGGAGCGATTTCTGAGCATAGAGTCAGGAACAACCCCTGTGCGCTACCAGGTGTGAACTAAAAACCAAAAAAAAGAAAAGAAAAGAAAATGGGGTTCCACTGGAAACAGAACCAGGTTCACCATTGGATAGGAAGCAGGGCAGTGTGTTGACCATAAGCTTAATCTGTGCACCTGCCAGAGAATGTGTGAGATATCATTGTAAGAACCACCTTTCCTGGGAACCTGGCATCTGCCTTCTTTTCCCTACAATAAGAAACCCAAGGTTTGTATCCAGAAATCTGAGTCATATTCTTAAATTCTTATTTCTCAGGGCATTGTCTTCTTCCAACCATTTAGCACTACCCAATTCCCAGACTCTCTGCCTTTCTTATCTGGTTCAGAAGCTAATGCAATGTGCTGCTCTTTTGCTGGTCTGACCTGCAGGTTCTGGTGCTATTATTCAGGATGTGAGTGCTTTTTCTGGTTTGTACATTCGTTGTTGGGCAAGACAAAGGGTATTGAAAATGGCAGTGTCTTCTAAACTGTCAAGATTTAAAGCTTCGTTTGATTGTTTAAGTCTTTGCAGACAGGCAGAGATGGGATATTAGTTAAAACTAGGCCCAAACTCCAAATTTGGGGAAGATAGATACTAGGACTCTCCAGAGTATTCCCTCCATAGCCTGATATTCCATGGATAAAGAAATTATCATACACTAGTTATTAAACATTAATAATTAGATTTGTTGAAGGTATTTTGAAAAGATAATCTGTTCCTGGATTACTCTAATTATAACTTGTCAAGTTTGGTTTCAAATAAAGTTCATTATAGAAACTTCTATTTCTGGGGCTGGTGAGATGGGGCTAGAGGTAAGGTATCTGCCTTGCAAGCACTAGCCAAGGAAGGTTCAATTCCCCAGTGTCCCATATGGTCCCTCCAAGCCAGGGGCAATTTCTGAGCGCTTAGTCAGGAGTAACCCTTGAGCATCAAATGGGTGTGGCCCCAAAAAACAACAAAAAAAAAGTTTTAGCTCATCTCAGTCAACAGAGGAGATATCACTTAAAGATCATATTTATTCAGGTTTCCTAGAGTCCAAAAAGGGATATACCATGACAATTAGAAAGGGAGTGGGAAATTAGGGTCAATATTGTGTGTGTATGTATGTATGTATGTATGTTAAGAATTTGGGCTCAAAATTGTTGACTGTATTTGAAAAAATGGGTCATCGTAGGGAGCACAGAGGTGGTAACAAGAAAGGCAGCAGGACAAGAGGACATACTTAGCACAGAGGTGGTAACAAGAAAGGCAGCAGGACAAGAGGACATACTTAATACTTTTCCTGAAGAATACATGCATGAAAAACATCCAAAGATCAAGGAGGCTACTAAGAGATATCTACCATCAGAATAATTTTCCTGAAACTACAGGTACTAAATGCAGTTACTCGGTGCACATTAATTGAATAAATATATAGAACAGATACCAAAACAAACCTAAGGTAGGAAGCAATATCAGTCCTGGCTTCAAATTGAAGTCTCCCTCCTCTCATTATGGTCTGGAACTTGAGAAGTAGGTGATGGAAAAGGGAAAGCACCAAACATACTCATTTGAAACACACTGGAGGATCAGGAGAGATGATAGGAACTGATACCCTCTAAGAAACAGAAGAGAGAAAGGATCCAGTCTCTGGCTACCAAATCTTTCTCTAGCCAACTAGCCAACTTCCTACCATGAAACACAGCTATGTGTTCACTAGTTTCCATGGCGATGGGTCTAATCAACTTCTGGCCAATCAGCACATTCCATGTGGGAGGGCTCATAATTGGCTCTGGGGTAGGCCAGAGACCAATCAGGTGCTGTGGGTGGAGATTTGCCTTTGGAACTCAGTGGAAAGAAATTCTCTTTCTGTTGGTGTGCTGGGCTAGGCCAGTATAGTTGTTGAGAAACAGCAGTATGAGCAACAGCAGTTGGAGTTTATCTGAGCATATCATGGGACATAGTAGATCCTGTGAGGAGACTTCAGTGAGCCTGCACACAACGAGAAGATCCTCAGGTGACAGAGACAACGAATACAGATAGCACTGAGCATAACTCCAAAAGCCTATAGTAGACAGACCGTAAATTGGTCTGATGACCGCATGACCCTTTGGCCGAAGTGGACGTCTGCGCCATCACTGTAAGGATCTCCTTTCTCCTGACCTGAGGTGGCCTCAGCTGTGCCCATGAAAGCAATCAATGAGCATAAGGTGACCTCTCTAGGCTCAGGGACTTTTCCAGCAAGTGAACTGAAGGAAACTACCTATTAGGATGTGGTTGGAAATGGCTGGC
>PVKC010053218.1:0-10155 GCA_004027635.1 Crocidura indochinensis
CTCCTCTCCCCTCCCTCCCCTCTCCTCGGGCCACACCCAGTGGTGCTCAGGGTTACTCCTGGCTATGCGCTGAGGAATCACTCCTGGCTTCTGGAACTGTATGCAACTTTGGGGGATCAAACTGTGGTCTATCTTAGGTCAATGCAAGGCAAACGCCCTACTGCTTGAGCCACTACTCTGACCCCAGTGTTTCTCATTATTATTCTTTGTTTGGGTGGAGAGACCTGCTGTCTTGCTGGCCTATATATCATAGTAAAATGGGTCTGCTTCTTCATGATGCAAGAAGCATCATGAAGCATTTTTGTAAAGTACTGAATAGCTTTTTGATGCCCTTGCATAAAGCCTTTTCACTGTTTGCCATTCCCTTTAGGATGAAGTCTTATGTCCTTAACTTGATCTGAAAGGTCCTGCATGGTCTCTCCAGTGTTTCTCTAAGTTGGTAGTACTGCCATAGTTTGGAATGATTTTGAGAGGGTTGTAGTAACTTGGGTGTAATAGTAGTGCCTTTGTTTGCTTTAAAGAAAGTAGATTTATGGGGCTAGCATGAAGGAAAAGGTCCACGTCATATATTCTTGCACTACCAGGAGTGATCCCTGAGCACAGCCATAAGTAAGGCCCGGCAGGTGTGGCCCCAAACCAAGACTAAAAAGGAAATTAGATTTCACTGGATACGTTGAAAATTAAAAAATAAGAGTGGGGAGCAGGGTGTGGTCAAGTAGGTTTTAAAGTTATAGCTAGCAGTACTTACAGGCTGTTCTTGGCTTCTTACTCAGAAGTGAGCCCTGGCAGTGGTTGAGGGATCATATATATGTCTCTGTGCCAGGGATTTGAACTGGGTTCAACTGTTGTGTGCTTTACCTCTATACTATTTATCCAGCCCATGTTGGATGGTTTTATTTTCTGCAAAGGCGCCAAAAAATTTGGACCTCTGATTTTAGATTTTGTTTAAATACTTAGCTTCATTCCTTACCTTTGACTTATATTTTCCCACTCCTCATCTTCCTGATTATTTTATACATACCTTTTTTCTTTGGCTGTGTATCTTTGCCATCCTTGTTTAGTTTTCCTCTGGAATATGTCTTCTCTGCCCATTCGTATATTTTCAGCTATCTCATTCCTGCCCTAGACCCAGTTTTCCCTATTAATTTATATTCCAAAAGAATAAGTAAGCTAAGAGGTTACATCTAGGACCCCTTCATCCACCAAGTCAATAGATCTTCCTGCTATATATTTGGATTGTCTTTCCATTATCTTTCTACATACCATGGTATAACATAACTCTATATTATTCCTATCTCCACGAGTTTTACAAAATCAAGACTTCATCCCTTTTAAATTTTTACTTAGGTCTTTTTTTTGGACAGGGGCCACACCCAGCAGTGCTCAGGACTTATTCCTGACTCTCCACCAATCGGGTTTAATCTAATATGGTCCCCAAGCCTGAAAGCCAGGGGTAACTCCTGAGCTCTTCTGGGTGTGGCCCTCAAACCTAAACAATAAATAATAAAAATAAAAAGTATAGTTTATTTGACTTTTTGATGCTGGTATTCAGACCTAACACCTCATACATAGGAAGCATGTTTTTCTGCTGCTGAGAAAAATAACCACAGTTACAATTCTTACAATTGATTAGTTGAGGATAAGGTCTGTATTTTATTTTCTCAAATAAATGTTATTAGTAAGTGTAGTTTTAATATTAATTATTTAATATTAATTGTTGGTAGACATTTCTAACTTTTAAATACTGTGGAGGACTAAAAAGTAGAGACAGTTTAGTGTCATGAAAAGCATCGGATTTGACACTAATTCATTATTTCAGCTATAACATTTATTACCTTAAATTACTTCTTTGTTGGGTTTAGGGAGTTGGTTTTGGATCAAACCTGGCTGTTTTTACGGTTACTTCTGGCTCTGTGCTCAGGGATCAATCACCCTTGGTGATGCTCAGGGGACAGTTGGTGCTACGAAGTTGGTCATGTACAAGACAAGTGCCTTACTCCTTGTACTATTTCCCTGGCCCATTGAATCAATTTTTGGGGGAATTAATTTATCTGATTTCAGTTAGTTTACTTGTAAAATAAGGCAGTAGGTGCTTTACTATAGAATTGTGCCAAGAATGGAATTTTACTGCCTACCTAGGAAACATTTGTTGCCAATTGACTACCAGTATTTTTTAGACTGGCGCTAACCTGCAAGTGTAAAAAGACTTAAATATCACTTGATTAAAGTGATACTGTTTTTTTTGACTTTTCTTCATTTATCTACCTTGTTTTTTGTTTGTTTGTTTGTTTGTTCTTTTAGACCACGACACAGCATGGCAAGTTTAGAAAGCATTGTAAATGAAGCTAAGAATATTCCAGCCTTTCTCCCCAATGTGTTATCTCTTAAAGAAGCTTTACAAAAGGCTAGAGAATGGACAAGCAAAGTGGAAGCTATTCAGGTAAAGAGACTTTCAAATTATTTTGTCATTGAGATAATGCTGTCTCTGGATAGAGTGCATGTTAAAATAATGTGTAGGGACTGAGTGATAGTACAATAGGTAGGTCATTTGCCTAGCTCACAGCCAATCCAAATTCAATCCCTGGACTCCATATGTTCACCAAACTCAACAGAAGTGGTTCCTGAGTACAAAGCCAGGAATAAGCCCTGAGCATCAATGAGTATGGCCCCCAACCATAATAATAATTTATAAAGATTGCTTTTTTTTAGTTCCATATTTTAACATAAATACCACCTATTAAGCATGTCCTTTTTGGGGGGGGGTGGTGGCAAGGAGGAATAGCACAGCAGGTATAGGGCTTTTACCTTGCACATGGCCTACTTGAGTTCAATTCCCCAACATCTCATGTGGTCCCTGAACATCACCAGGAATGACCCCTAAGCACAGAGCAAGAGTATTGCCATATGTGGCACAAAAGCAAAACAAACAAACATGGCCTTTTTTCTTTTTTCTGCATTGGAAGGTGTATGCAAGAAATAGATGTTCATTTAACTCTAGTAGTAGGTAGCAAGTCACCTCTATTGGATTTTTCACCATATTTATCAATTACTTTTTGTGGAAAGACTACACCTAGCATTTATTTCTCAGTGCTTAATCCTGTCTCTGTGCTCAAGGATCCCTCCTGGAAGGACTTGGGTATTCTAGATGTCAACTTTTGTTGGCTGCATAAAAGACCTTATTCACTGTACTATAATTGGTCTTGTATTTTTTTGGTTTTTGGGCCACACCTGGTGATGCTCAGGGGTTACTTCCTGACTATGCACTCAGAAATCACTCCTGGCTTGGGATACCATATGGGACTCCAGGAGATCAAACCATGGTCCATTCTAGGTTAACGCGTGCAAGGCAGATACCCTACTGCTTGCGCCACCGCTCCGGCCCCTGGTCTTGTGAATTTTTGACCACACAGGTGTTGTTTAGGGCTTCCTTCTGGAGGGGCAAGGATACTTTATATGCTGCTGGAACTTGAAGCTGGATTGACCACATACCTCTGTATTCTCTCTCAGTATTTCCTGAATTACTTCCAAAATGAAACAGGCCTGGGTAAATATGTCAGGGGTTAGGGCAGGGGAGATAACACAGCAGGTAGGGTGCTTGCCTTGCACACAGTTGACCTGGGTTTGATCGCTGACACGGTCCCCCAAGCACCTCTAGGAGTAATTCCAGAGTGCAGAGCCAGTATTAAGTCTTGAGCACTGCCAAGTGTGGCTCCCTCCCCCACAAATATATGTCAGGGGCCAGAGCGATAGTACAGTGGGTAGGGTATTTGCCTTATACTCGGCTGATCCCAGTTTGATCCCTGGCATCCCGAATGGTCTCCTGGTTCCCTGAACCTGCTAAGAGTAATTCCTGAGCTTTGAGCTAAGAGTAACTCAACTCCTGAGTATTGCCAAGTGTGGCCCAAAGAATAAACAAAGCAAAACTATAACAACAAAAACCCCCCCAACTATATCAGGCTCTCAGATTACCTGCTTTGCAAGTATTACTATCATGAGTTCAAATCCCCAGCAACTCCATGTCCATCTCTGGTGATGTTTCTGTTGGAGCCTGGCAGCTTTGTTCTCTGTGATCCCGGATGCTGCACGAAATTTCCAGCTGGTCTGTACAGAGTCAGGTGTTCAGCAGCACAAAAATGGGTGTGACCACTGGTTAGCAACAAAACTAAAAAAAATGTTGAACTCCATGACCAGGGAACGTGACCTTTGTTAAGCATGTATTTGTAAGCACTGCAGTCACCCCTCGCAAATAGCACAATCATAACTTACATTCCTCAAGCAAGGGTGCTAACCCCCCTAGTATGACTCAAGAAGCACAAGCCTCAGTGATCATCCTCACTCAGCGTGTAAACACTGCACTTTGTGGCTCACAGAGTTGGAAATGTGCAAGCACCACACCAGGCACGTGTGCAATTCCCGGTCAACTGTACAGTAGTATCAGCAAACAACACAGGGAAACTTGAGGTGTGAGAATAATAGAAAAAATGAAATAGGAAGAGGAAGAAGTAAAATTAGTGTGTCCTGAATACCTTAGTACAATTACTTGCCATAGTTAACAAAAGCCTGTAAAGAAAGAACTTCTGGTCTTCAAAATAACGTATTTTCTAGATAAACAGTGTGTGTTAGTAATTGGAAACAGAACTGAAACAAGTTCTGGAGATGAAAATCTGCTTGAATGTGTATTTCCTGTGAGTTATAAAAATCATTAATCAGCACCTAATAGTATTTTGCAAAATTATGGTAATAGAAAAAAGAAAGCTGAGTCAGAGGATCTGCGGGGGTCCTTCTCATTCAGACTGACTCTCCACCATGAGAAAGGAGGTTCCTGTATCTTCAATCCTACAACTGTCACGTTACGGTTCCCGGACATGTTGTAGGAGGTGGTTTTTCTCAAATATCTGAAAAATCTTCAGTTGATTCAATTGTCACAGGTACATTCATAGTACCTGTGTCACAGTCACAGATAGCTGTCATTATTTGTTTCCTGAGTAATTTTGAGAAACTTGTCCTCCACCATATACTTCTCTTCAATGGAAACATTGAATTTGTAGGCTGTAAATAAAGTTGACAGGTTCGGTTTGCAATCTTTTCTTCAGGATACAAGACATAGGAACAGGCTTCGTTGTGTTTCGGCTGATTATAGGGTATTTTGTAAGTAAATGACTAATTGTGTATGAAAAGGAGTAGTATTAAATAACTTCTATTGATTTTTAAGAATTTAACACTCTGGTTACAAGGCAATTGTATATATTAGTTGAAGTTTTTTTTTTTTAACAGATAATGTTGAATATCTAGTTTCTTGACTCCCCCCTTTTTGTTTCTTGGGTTATACCAGTTGGTGTGAAGGAGTTCCTCTTGGCTCTATGGGGATCATGTGGAATGCCAGAGATTGAACCTGGGTCTGCTGTGTGCAAGTCAAATGTCTTTCCTGCTATGCTATCACTCTGGCCCCATTGACCCATGTTTTTCTATCTGAGCTTTCTTTTCAAATTAGCTGTCTTTTTAATCTTCAAAGCATAGTGATTTTTGTTTGTTTTTGGGCCACACCAGGTGGCACTCAGGGGTTACTCCTGGCTTTGCCCTCCTGGCAAGCTCTGGGAACCATATAGGATGTTCAGGATTGAACCAGGCCTGTTGTGGGTCAGACTCGAGCTAGGCAAATGCCCTACTGCTGTGCTATCACTTCAGCCCCCAAAGCATAGTGATTTATTACATCATTATAATAATCTCTTAACTAGAACAACCCATTATTTAAACATTTTCCCTATGTTGCTTTTTGGTTTATTTTTCATCATGTTTTCTTATAACTTTCAAGATGAATTTCTACACAAATGAGTCAGTTAGTACATGGGAAATAACCTTTTACTGGAATGTCATTATTTAGCAATGATGCCTTCCCTTAATAGCCTATGAATAACAATGAATGTTATGAGGGATTATGGTTTCTTACAGGAATTGTTTCATTGCCTGCTAGGAAATGCTAGTCTAAGGATAGCACTTTAAATTGTTCCTAAGGCTGTCAAATCACTTCAGATGCTTGCGCCCAACTCTCTTATATGAGTTACTTGTTAATAACCTCCTTTTCTTTTATAGTGATTCTATTACTTAGTAAATTTAAATTTAAAGTAAATCCTAAAACCAATACTGACTTCATTCTGTGGGAATACTGAAATTGTTAGTAAGGAAGCAAGGGCTGGAGTGATAGTACATTGGGCACGGGCGCCACTTGCCTTACATAGTTCCTTCCCAGCACCATATTTGGTCCCTTGAGCCCCACCAGCAGTAAGGTTCAAGCACTACCAGGCATAGCTATAAATAACAAAAGGTTTACTTTTTTTTTTTTTTTTTGGTGTTTAATATAAAATGGAAGAAGCTGGCAGAACTAAAACACTGCTTTGTAGTTAGAAAAATGAGGAAAACAGATTTTGGATGAGATGTCTGTCTTTCAGTGGAATACTGAGAACATTTAGAACACTGAGGTCCATCTCTACCTGCCAGTCTGTAACTGGTGGTCCTCTGCAAGTACAGAGAGGTTGAAAAGGATTATATACCACTTTATCAGATGTCAGAGATTATCAGTAGTTCTGATTATCTGCAAGTATAAAAAGGTTTAAGAGAACCCTGTAGGATTATCTAATTCTAGAAATATTTTCTTGGGGCTGGAGTGATAGCACAGTGGGAAGGGCATTTGTATTTTATTCAGATGCCCTGAGTTTGATTCCCAGCATCTGGTCCCCCAACCCTGCCAAGAAATGATTTCTGAATGCAGAGCCAGATGTCCCATATGGCCCCCCCCCCAATCAAGGAGTGATTTCTGAGTGCATAGCCAGAGTAACCCCTGAGTGTCACCGGTGTGCCCCCCAAAATAACAAACAAAAACTTGTTTTGAGGGGCCCCTCAATCATTGGGTGGCATGATTGCCTTGCACAAAGTTGGTTTGGATTTGTCTAGAAGGTCCTATCTCAAAAATATTTTAAAAGTTGGGGCCAGAGTAGTGGCGCAAGCAGTTAAGGTGTTTGCCTTGCATGAGCTGATCTAGGATGAACTGCTTGCTGGTCAATCCCCCGGCATCCCATATGGTCTCCCAAGCCAGGAGGGATTTCTGAGCGTATAGCCAGGAGTAACCCCTGAGCATCACTGGGTATGGCTCCAAAACTAACCTTTATTAGGCTTTTTAACAATATATTGACAGATTTTATTGTTGTTAACCAAATTTGATGAAGTTGTGTGAATAAATTTTGTTTTTTAGAGTGGCAGCAACTATGCTTATTTGGAGCAGCTGGAGAGCTTATCTGCTAAAGGGCGTCCTATCCCTGTGCGGCTCGATGCATTGCCTCAAGTCGAATCCCAGGTAGCTGCAGCTCGAGCCTGGAGAGAACGAACTGGGCGGACCTTTCTGAAGAAGAATTCTAGTCATACATTGCTACAGGTGAAGACTAGTTTTCATATACCTATGTCTATGCCCTCATAAAAAGCACCTAAGCTGAAGGTTATCTGTAGTGTTTATGGTCTTCTTACATGGAATGCTGACCCAAAACTAGGATACTTGGGGCCCGGGAGATAGCATGGAGGTAAGGCTTTTGCCTTTCATGCAAAAGGTCATCGGTTCGAATCCGGTGCCCCATATGGTCCCCCGTGGCTACCGGGAGCGATTTCTGAGCATGGAGCCAGGAGTGACCCCTGAGCACTGCCAGATGTGACCCAAAAACCAAAAAAAAAAAAAAAAAACTAGGATATTTGAGGCCATATAGTACATCCGGTAGGACATTTATTTGCCTTGCATGCGCCCAACCTGGATTTGATCCCTGGTGTTCCATTTTTGAGTACTACCAGGAATAATTCCTGAGTGCAGAGTTAGGAGTAACGCTTGAGCACACACACACACAATGAAAAGGAGTCTTAGGCTCATTTATTTCTGGTTCATCATGTGCTGTATCCAAGGAAGCCAGTTTCTACTTTGCTTCTTTCTGTTTGCTTTTGATTTTTGGCCACACACAGCTGTTCTACATACTGAACTCAGGTCTCTGGCATAGGCTTCAGCCCATCAGCCCAATCAGCCAGTCTTATGTTGGACTGTGTCACTGAAGGAAGACCTTACTTTGTAAAGCATAGATTTGAATATTCTTGCTTTTCATTTAAAGCAGTTGAGAACATTAGGAACATAGTTTTGTACTTGAGGACTGACTCCTTAATTGGCAGCCTTATGTCCTTATGCACATTGTTTCTCTTCGGAGCCTGTTTTTCTTATCTGTAAAGTGCAGTTGTAAGGACCAACTAGATAAAGTCCTTGTTAAAATGCCTAGGACACAGTTAGTTGTCAACAAATTTATCTTGTTTTCTTCATAATGGTCGGTAATTTTTTATTATTGTTATTTGCTGCTCTTAATACTTTTTTAAAACCAGAACTTAAGTGGTTTGTTTTGTTTTTGTTTTTCTTTTTTTGTAGGTTCTAAGTCCTCGAACTGACATTGGTATATATGGGAGTGGTAAAAACAGAAGGAAAAAAGTAAAGGAACTAATAGAAAAAGAGAAGGAAAAGGATTTGGACCTTGAACCGCTAAGTGATCTGGATGAAGGACTGGAGGAAACCAGGGATACAGCCATGGTGGTAAGAAGTTACATTGTGTGTCTGAAGTTGTTAATACAAAGTTCCAGAAAATACCAGCACGCTGACTATTTTCATAGTCATTCAAATACAGACTGCCAGGCTGGGTCCTGGCAGTGCCTGGAGTAAAGCCATAAAGAAGCATATGTTCTAGCCTTTTAAAATGTTTATATATATAAAAAAAAGTTTGTTTATTAAAATAATATCTTTATGTAAGCACCATGATTACAAGCATGTTTGTAGTTGGCTTCCAGTTATAAAAAAGAACACCCCCCCTTCACCAGTACAACCTTCCCATGTTCTAGCTCTTTAAGTTTTCACTCTGCTCCTACTTTTGAGGGGCCACTTTTGGTGGTGCTTACCTGTCATGTACTCTGTGATTGCTCCTGTCAGTGCTAGTGTTGGCTTGAACCCAGGCCTCTGACATGGAAAGCCTACACTATTTGTAACTTTTTTGAGATGTTGTCTTTGTCTTCTGACTTGATGGCTTTACATATCTCACATAACATTTTAGTACTTGTAACCAAAGTATATAAAATTATAAAATAATTTCTTTTTCATAATTCTATTTTTTATTGTAGTTTGGGCCATATACAGTGTTGCTCAAGGTTAACTCCTGGCTTTGTACCCAGTGGAGGAGATTATGGGATGCAGAGGAATGACTCCAGGTCAACAATGTACAAGACAAATACTCTATCTGTTGTACTGTCATTCTGGCCCTACTTATTTATAATTTCTGAGTACCATTCTAGTATTAAGCCTTTTGACTCTTACTGAGAGTTCATTTTGAATGGTAATGTAGTGAACTTTTGGGATCAGAGAGATAGATGGCAAGTACGTTGCTTACTTTGTGTGCAGCCAATCCAGGTTTGATCCCTGTAGGTGTTTTTGTTTTGTTTTGTTTTTGTTTTTTGGGCCACACTCAGTGGTGCTCAGGTTACTCCCGACTCTGCGCTCAGAAATCACCCCTGACAGGCTCTGGAGACCATATGGATGCTGGGAATTGAACCCGGTTCTGTCTGGGTCAATTACATGCAAGGAAAACACCCTACCTCTGTGCTCCGGCCCCAACCCAAAGGTTTTTTTTGAGCACACCTGTAGTGATCTCTGAGCAGAGAATAAGACCTGAGCACTGCCAGGTATGCCTCCAAAATAAAAAATAGAAATAACTTGACCTTTCTTTTTGATTAGTTTACTAGGGCCCAGAATGATAATTTTATAGCCGGTAGGGTATTTGCCTTGCATACAGCTGACGAGGTTTGATCCCCAGCACCCTTTTGTTCCCGAACCTCCCGGAATTGAATCCTAAACACAGCCAGGAGTAAGCCGCTAGCATGGCTATGGCTTAAAAATCAAAGAAACAGGGGCCCGGGAGATAGCATGGAGGTAAGGTGTTTGCCTTTCATGCAAAAGGTCATCGGTTCGAATCCCGGTGCCCCATATGGTCCCCCGTGCCTGCCAGGAGCAATTTCTGAGCATGGAGCCAGGAGTAACCCCTGAGCACTGCCGGGTGAGACCCAAAAACCAAAAAAAAAAAAAAAAAAAAAAAACAA
>PVKC010053219.1:0-10156 GCA_004027635.1 Crocidura indochinensis
CCACTCTTCTCTTCCCCTCCCATCCCCTCTCCTCTCTTCCTCTCCTTTCCTCTCTCCTCTCTTCCTCTCTCCTCCCCTCTCCTCTTTTCTTCTCCTCTTCCCTCTTCCCCTCCTTCCTCCCATCTCCTCTCTCCTCTTCCCCTCCCTCCTATACCCTCTGCTATCCTAGCCCCTCCTCACTTCTCTCTCCAATAAACTTTTTAAACATGATATTTACTTAAGTGTTGTTTAACAATATGTTAAAAATGATTGTTATAAGATATCTTACCATTTCTTCTTTATTATCTATATAAAGCAGCATAGAATTCTTAGAAATACAGTCCTTTAAACTCTCATTCCATGTCTTTTTTTCACTGCTAATATAGTAACAGCTATTGGAATGTACTAACCATTCATGTGGACATTTTTTACAATGACATGCTGCAGAAAGACAATGAGTTAAAAGTTAAAATCTATAGTATTTTTAAATTAAAATTAATTTTTATTTAAGCATAAACTATTGTAGACAAATATCTGTGTAATTCATAGAATGGTACTAACAAAACACATTTATAAACCTAATCACAGAAAAGGATCAACTTCTCTTGCCTAATCCACATATCCATATCAAGATAAAGTACAAACAAAAATGTCCACTCTCTATATGCCCTCAAAATCAGTGGAATATTCCACATTTTTATATTATAATATAATATATAATTTGCCAAAATTCTCAACAATAAGTGATTTTTAATTGATGTAGGTCCTTAGTATTACACTAAAATTATTACATTAAAATACACTATATATTGTCTTTATTTTACTTATTTTCATAGTTCATTTCCTGAAATAATAAAAGAAAACTATAGAATTTAGAAGCAAACACGATTGGTAGCACTCAATGTTACTCTCTCTGACAATGCTTGGAGACTGCCTTTTTGCAGTTCTCAGGGACAATTATGATGCTGAAGATGTAACATGGACTCACAGATTCAAAATATAAAGTCCAGCTTTTCAGTACTATCCCTGTCTCTACTTAAAGCTACACCAAACTTGACATAGTGACAAAATATAAACCTTACTTAAAACATCACAAACTTTTGTACCTTTCTGGGTCCAGTTTGACATAGATGTATTATTTGATTTCTGTATTTCATAATCTAAAAAATAAAATGAAACTTTATAACTATTAGAATTGTTATTTATCAAATTATTCTCCTGATGTATTATCTTTCCACACAAATTCAAATTTTTCAGTGGGATAATTTTAATTACTATAGTTTATAATAATATGTAATAAAATAACTTGTGTGAGGTAGAACTGTTTTATTGAGTTTAATAATTCTAAGAGTACAAAAAGTGGAAAAGTAAAGGAAAAGAGAGAAAACGAGAGAAGCAAAGAGATTTAGAGCAAAATTTAGAGAAGCCAAAAACAAGTAAAGAAAATTCACTCTGAATCCCACACTCTACAAAATCCCAGAACAGCAAAGGACAAAGAAGAAAAATTTTATGGGTGACATCAGAATAATGTGTGTTAATAAAATTAATATCCATAAAAATAATAGAAGTATGAAATTTTGCTTGAAAAATTTTAGAAGCTTTAAGAGACAAAACATCAGAATGTGGTCTAACAAAGTTCAAAGTTCAAGAAATAATTTATATATCTCAATAAAGTATTTTAGTATTCCAAATCATGCTTTTAATAACAAGATATTAATATATAGAAACACTCTAAAATTTTTATACATATATTCAATACAAATTCAAAATAGTCAATCCATTATTAGTTTATGCTTTAGTATGTAAGTATAGATAATGAGAGATTTGCTACTTACATTTACAAAATTTGGGGTCAAAGCAATAACATAGTGGGTAGGCCAACCCTGTTTTGATTCCAGCCATTCCATGTGATCCCTTGAACCTTCCAGGAGTAATTTCTGAGCATAGAGCTAGGAGTAACCCTGCGCACCACCCGGTATGTCTCAAATTAAAAAAAAAATAGATTACAAAATATAGGATCAGTAGATTTTTTTATTTTTGGTTTTTGGGCCACACCCAGTGACAATCAGAAGTTATTCCTGTCTTTGCACTCAGAAATCACTTCTAGCTCAAGGAACCATATGGGATGCTGGGGATCTAACAGAGGTCCATCCTAGATTAGCAGTGCAAGGCAAATGCCCTATCACTTGTGCCACCACTCTGACCCCAGTAAGATCATTTTTATTTTTAAAGTTCTCTTATAAACTTCCAAAATGTGTTACTCAATAATGTATTTTAATCTCTTAATTTTATAAAATCAGTAAATGTATATAAAATTATATGGAATTACTCTTTTGGAATAATTTTGATGTAAGAACATCTTGTAATGACACATTCACGTGTTTACAAATTTATGGTAGTTATGATACTTAAAATAATTATCCCATGATCTATCTAAACTAATCTATATAAATTTGTTCTTTAATATTAAAATTACTATTTATGGTATTGATAATGTATAGAGGAACCTAATTTTAAAATAAAAATTTCCTTAAAATCTTGCAAGTAGGTCTTTTAAAAATTTTTTACATGTTCTCTAGAACATTAAATCATTTTTATACCCATTTAAAATATTCTTACAGGAAGAAAGGATTATAGTTTTCACTACAGTAGACATCAAGACCAAGCAGATAATTCCCAGGACCTCAACCAGTAGCTGACATGGAGGTAACGGTAACTCTGCAGAAAAAAAATAGAAGCACTATGAAAAGAGAAATCTGGGTAATCATATAATTGTTTCAATAGAACCCACAAGCACAAGATTTTACGTTTAGAAAATACCACTATATTCTCAGTATATAGGATTATCAGAGCTTTTATTTTTATATTTATTTCAATTTTTGGGTCACACTCAGCAGCAACCAGGTGTTACTCTTGGCTCTACTCTCAGAAATTGTTCCTGGCAGGCACAGGGGAACCATATGGAATGCCAGAATTTGAACCACCATCCTTCTTTCTGCTTTCGAAGAAAATTATCTACCTCCATGATATCTCTCCAGCCCCCAGAGTTTTTTATTTTTATTCCAGACATTATATTACAATATCTGAGTAAATCATGTCCTCATATTAGAAGACTATAGTCCAACTTCAATTTTTGGTTACTTTAAATTAAAAGTATCTTTTTAACCTTTATTCTGTCTTGCACTCCTACACCCAGTTGTGCATTCTATAAATGATGCGTCCATACTATGTAAATACTATGAAAATATGAAAATAAAAATAAAATGTAGAAATGCTCTCTAAAATTTCTATATTTTATATTAATACTAATTCAAAATCACCAATCTACATTTAATTTATACTTATATAATGAGAGTATGGATAATGAGATATTTTACAAATTTATCTTCAAATTTATTTGCTAATTTGTAAGTGAAATTGAGTTATTAGTGCTCTTACTTTTCATTAACATTGTCCTTGAGTCAGAATTCAATTGTGGGTTGTTTTCTCTTTGGTTTTTCATTTCTTCAGCTGAATAAGTTCTGGGTCTGTGCTCTACAATGACTACAGCTAAGCAGAAAATAAATGGTCAATATTTTTAGCTGAGTTCAAGTGGGTGGGGTAATTTGAGAAAGTAGTATTTTACAGCCAAACAATCTAAAAGCCTAGTTTCAATTTTCTAAGACATTTAAACACGTCACGAAAAAAAGTTTAACTATATTCTGATTTGACATATTATTTGTTGGACACACAAAAAGCAAAATATTAGAGATAATATTCATAGAAGCCAACAAAAGAAAATTATTCTACATTAGAAACTGAATATTTATGTATTTGATGGCAAATATGTAAATTGGTCAGCTTTATGGATTATTATCAATGAAAATTCTTGCATTAAATTTTCAAAAAATACTATTAGTTGCCATAAACTATAACTTTAATTAACAATTTAAACATAGTAGAAAATAACTTAATTATTTAGTTAATTAATTAATTAGGCTTTGATATTTACTTAGAACCTTGATCTTTAAAATGTTAAATACATTACCAATATTCCTATAAATCTAAAACAGGAATAAAATATATATAAGTTCAATGAGAAATATTCAGCTCTCAGTGTGGCATATAAGGGTAATCTATTACAGTTGATAGTTATTTTAGCACAACTGATATTTTTTACTAGTAATAATCAAATTTTTGGCATTATGCATTCATATAAAAGAGTTTTTACTGTGTTATGTATATTTGACATGCTTAGCTCAATATCTATAAAAACTTTCACTTTCATTTACAAATTTCCTTACTTAAATTTGATCGTATTTATTGAAAATGAAAATAACTGATTTATCCCCAGTGAGTAGAGTGGCAATTGCATTTCATTTGAATTTTATGTTTTGGTGAATTTATTTTTGCAACATATTTTTAAAGCCTGACTAGAACAGAGTACATAGAACTGTAGCCAAATTAATTACAAATGCAAAATTAGCAGCTTACTGCTATATTTATGAAAGTTTAGGGTATGCTATTGATTTACAAAGTGAAATATGCATATGAATATGCAGTTGACTGATTCTTAACAGTTAAGAAATCAAATCATTAAGAAATTCTTCCATACACTTATATTTTAGTGTTTTTCCCACCCGAATTATTCACACAAAGATAAAAATGTTCTATTTGATTCCTCATTAATTGTACCTCATGTATTCCTTGTCTAGTTTTCAATAGTATCCCATGGACAAGTAGGCAGAAAGAAGAGCAGCAGCAAATATGTTATGTTGACCAAACTGTGTAGTAGCTCCCTTTATGCAGAAACAAGGTTACAATTGTGGAAAGATAAACACTAACTGTGGTCTGGACAGACTGGCTGTGAATGCTCAGAATGAAAATGCAAAAGTAAATATGACTAGGAACCTTATTGAAGTGTCACATAAAATTTCAACAGGAAACTGATATTTGTATTTTAAAGAAAGTAGCAGACACCTCAACAATATAGGAGATTCTAGCTTCTATGCTGCCATTTAGATTGTCCATTTGAAAATGTGTCTCAGCAATTGTTTTCTTTACAAGAAATATAAAGGTACACAAGTCTTGATCAACCTTTGTTGTTAAACTTTTTGTATCCCAATAATAGATACTAAAGATTTAGATCTTATTAGAAATGATATTGGTGTTCAAATTTCAGTTGTTAACTTTTGGTTCTCTATGAATTTATCCTCACACTCTCATAGTTTCAGTTTTTCTCTAAGATCTCAAAAATCATAATCTCATTTACAATAGACTGAATAATATCACTGACTTTAATTCTTTTTTTTTATTTAAAGAAAATGCATCACATCATTGATATATTCAATCATAATACACTTGTTTTCAAAACTGAGAGCAAAGCTATTTTTAAAAAGAATAGAAAACTCTGCCCATTTTTGGCTTATTCGATTTATTATTATTTTTTCTTTATTTAAACATTTTGATTACATATATGTTTGTGATTAGGTTTCGGTCATGTAAAGAAAACCCCCTTCCCCAGTGCAACATTCCCACCACCAATGTCCCAAATCTCCCTCCCTTCCACCCCACCCCCACCTGTATTCCAGACAGGCTTTCCTGTTCCCTCATTCATTGAGGTGATTATGGTAGTTCTCTGTGTAGTTATTTTTATAACTGTACTCACCACTCTTTGTGGTGAGCTTCATGGAGTGAGCTGGAAGTTCCAGCCCTCCCCTCATTGTCTCTGAGGAATATTGCAAAAATGATTTTTATTTTCCTTAAAACCCATAGATGAGTGAGACTATTCTGCATCTCTCCCTCTCCCTCCCTCTGACTTATTTCACTCAGCATGGTAGATTCCATTTACTCCATTTTTATTGCTTTTCTTTTCTTCAAGCAAAGCCACATAACCTGAATTATCTAGTCCTACCTCTAAAATAGAGAGAGATATGGTGGAGGGTACCAGGTCCAAACAGTTGTATGATCACTAAGTAGTAAGCTAGAATCAGAAGGGACCACTTGTACTAGCAGCCTGGAGGATGGGGGTGGGGGATATAGAATGTAGGATGGGAATGGGGTTGAGGGAGGACAACTTTGGTAATGGGAATTCCTCTGAGTCAATGTTAATATCTACCAAAAACAATATTGTGAAATTTATGTAAGCCACTTTGGTCAAAATAAAAACTATTATATTAATAAAAATAAAAACTAAGGAAAAATAAAAACAAACAAGAAAAAGAGAAGAAAGGAAAAAACCAAATATATATATATATATATTATATATATACATACATACATATGTATCTATACATACCTATGTATATATTATAAATAAAAGGAATGTAATGTTAATGCAATTGCATAGCAACTTAAGTGAATGAGTGGATAAAATAATGTTATATTTTCAATAGTCTTAATATATGTAAATCAATAGAAAAATGAAAAGAATTCAAAAGTAATGAAGCGTGTATACTTAACACATTTTACTAACCAAAGAAAGAAAATGTACCAATGTGTTATTTTAATTATAAATATTGTAAGCTTTAAAATTATGACAATAATAAAAGAATAACCAACTAAACTTAAAAATAATAATGTGAAATTAAAAATAGATATTGGGACACAAAGGAGAACTCTGAAAGTCCTCCTTAGTTCTCCTGCTTGGTTTCTTGCTCTCTCTGCTGTCCTTCCTGAAGAGGTCAAGAGCTCAGGAGTAACCTCTGAGCGTCACCTGGTGTGGCCCAAAAACCAAAAAAAAAAAAAAAAAAAAAGAACCTAGGGAAGTATTTCTCCTAAGGGCTCCACAACAGTTTGGTTGTCTCTGCCCATGAGGGGTGGAGCCTAAACCCTGCCCTGGCTTTGACACAAAGAGAAACTCTGAAAGTCACTGCTCTCTCCTACCTGGTCTCTTGCTCTCTCTGCTACCCTGTCTGAAGCAGCCAAGAACAAACCCAACAAAAATTTTCACTTCAGGACTTGGTGCAAAGATTAGTTGTCTCTGCCCAGGAAGGGTGGAGTCAGAGGAGCAAAGCCAATCACTTGCTAGCAACTCTCACATCTTCTAGCCATTGAACCCCAACCTATGTCATACACACACACACACACACACACACACACACACACACACACACACACACAAATATACTACAACGGTGACATATACTATGCGCAGAGAATGAAGATGGCAGCTCTGATGACCTAATAAGTCACAACCATCTACCTATTCAGCTTCTCAGTTTAGGACTTTAGAGAAGAAATATGGAAGATGTTACTATAATTCAGAGAAAGCATAGATCTAGCTGAACAGACCCACAAAGATGAAAATCAGAAAACTCTAAACTGAAATAAAAATACTGGAAAACTCAGTGGATGAAATGAAAGCGTCACTGGAAAGCCTCTCTAGTAACATAACAGCAGCTGAGGACAGAATCGGTGAGTTGGAAGATGAGATAGATGCAAAACAACTCCATACAACAGAAGAGATTGGAAAAGAGCCTTAAAGCAAATGATAAGACAATGGAAAAATTTTGTGAACAATATTAACAGATGAAAATAGAAGTCTTCTATAAATTCAACAGAAACAGATTCTTTTTTTAATTTATTTTTTTATTTTGATCAAAGTGGATTACAAATCTTTCACAGTAATATTTTAGGTACATAGTAATATTAAATCAGGGTCCTTCCCACCATCAATATCGTCCTCCCTCCACCTCTGTTCCCAGCATACATTCCATATCCCACTCTTTTACCCCCCAGGCTGCTAGTATAGGTGGTTTGCCCTGTGTCTAGTATGTTGTAAATTAGATTCTTATATTGTCCATGACTTTGAAGGAAGGAAGAAAGGAAGAAAGGAAGGAAGAAAATAAAAGGAAGGAAGGTAGGAATAAATGAAAATAGGGAAAAAATGAAAGGATAGAGAAGGAAGTAAAGGCTCATATATGACAGATTTATATATGATTGTAATAATGTGTAATTAAATATATATCCAAAATTTAAATTATATGCAACCTCAGAGACTTTTATAAAAGTAGAGCATTCAGAGAAAAAAAAATGCTAAGTTCTCACAATTTAAGATACATATAATATATCTGGAAAATATTAAAGACTCCTAGAAAAGCTCCTAGAAACAGTGATTTTTTAATTAATTAATTAATTTACTTTTCTTCGGTATTTGGGTCGCACTCAGAGGTTACTCCTGGCTCTGTGCTCAGAAATGACTCCTAGCAGGCTCGGAGGACCATATGGGATGATGGAAATTGAACCTTGGTCCGTCCCATGTCTGCTGAGTACAAGGCAAGTGCCATAATGCTGTGCTGTCTCTCCGGTGTTACGGACGACCTGCGTCTACAACAAATAATTTATGCTTCGTGATTCCTTTCACGGAAGAGAGCGGGACGGAGGAGGATTTGCTAACAGAAATATAGTGTAGAAATAAAGAACCACAAGTCACTTGTGGGATCTCCCGTGAATGGTGAAAGAGAGACAAGTTTATTATTTCAGAGGGTACTTATAAAACGGAGAACTCTGACAAGGCGGGAAAACTCTGGAATGCCAGAGTGATTGGGGATAATTACCAAGGAAATGGTGGAGCACAATGAAATGAGCTAGCTGGAATTCTGCATTTCAATGGACCATACTTTGGGGTGAAGGGAGTTCTGTTTTTGGGGTTCAAGTAGTTTCGTATAAAGACAAAGAAAGTGAAACCAGGTGGAGGAGGAGCAGGTAGCTGTGGGGGAAGTAAGTTTTGTAATTATCAGATAGAGAGAAAAAAGGTGTTTTGAGTTTTTTGGGTAATTTTGCTTCCCTCCTGAGTTTGGAATTCTAGAAGAAACATTGATGGCGCCAAGGTTTTGTGCTGGTCAAAGAGATTTACGGTGGGGAGTCTGTTTGCGAGAGTCTGGTGCTGTTTTTCTCTTCTCTAAAGGTGAAAGATTTATTTCAGAGACTGATTTTTAAAGGGGAAAGGTAGAATTGCCACAGCCTCAGAAAATTCATGCTCAGACTTCTCCTATCAGAGAGGTCAGCTTTTGACTGCTCAAAATAGGCTTTTCTGATAACTATGAATTTCATATTCAGAAGTTGTTCACTTCTGAATTGGGCTGTGTCACTCCGGCCTATGAATTATTATAGTACAGTTGCAGCCTATAAAATTAACATGCAAAGGTCCATGCTTTTCCTTTTTACAAATAATGAAGAAAAGAGAGCAGTGTTATAAATTATATATCCCATTCAAAAGTGTGCCTCAGAAAATCAAGTATCTCAAAACAACTTAACTAAATAGACAAAAGATCTGTAAAATCACACTATAAAACACTAATTCAGAAAATAAAAGTAAACTTAAGGAAATGGACAATCACTGTTCATTGGAGGATTAACATCATCAAAATGGCAATAGATCCCAAAGCATTGTACAAATGCAATGCAATTCCTATCAAGATAGTCATGATGTTTGCTTATTTCAAAGAAATAAATCAGGGGGTCGGACGGTGGCGGTGCAGGTAAGGTGCCTGCCTTACCGCGCTAGCCTTGGACGGACCACGGTTCGATCCCCCGGTTCCCATATGGTCCCCCGTGGCTGCCAAGAGCGACTTCTGAGCGCATATCCAGGAGTAACCCCTGAGCGTCACTGGGTGTGGCCCAAAAACCAAAAAAAAAATAAATAAATAAAATAAATCAAGTAATTTCAAAATTCATGTGAAACAATAAACATCCATAATCAGCTAAATCCTTGAGAAAACAAAATCAGAAGTACCATATTCCCCTACTTCAAACTATACTACATGGCAGTAGTAATTAAAGCCACACACTACTAGAAAAAAGACAGACTCTCAGATAAATGGAATGGAGTTGAATATCCTGAGACAGACCTTCAGGTTTATTATCAGTTATTCTTTCTGTAAAGGGGCAAAAAATATAAAGTTGAAATAAAGCACTCTGTTCAACCAGAGGCATTGAAAAAAACTGGTCAGGTACTAATAAAGTAATTAACTTTGACCTCCTTCAAATCTCTCTTACAAAAGTCAAAACAAATGGGATTTAATACCTTGTATCAGACCTGAATAAGTAAAAACCAATTAGAAAAACAGTTCCAAAATTGTTTATGAAATTAAAAATGAAATCAACTTCACGGATAAAACACCATTTACCAAGCAAGTGGAAGCAAAGATAAACAAATGAGACTACATTAAAATAAGAAGTGTCTGCACCTCAAAAA
>PVKC010053220.1:0-10152 GCA_004027635.1 Crocidura indochinensis
AAACAAACAGAAACAGATGGACATGGCCACTGTCCCCACTTCTGGCTGCCCTGCTCCTTAAGACAGAGGAGCTACTGGCCCTGTCCATGGTGCTGCCCTTGAATCAATCTTCTCTCTCTCTCTCTCTCTCTCTCTCTCTCTCTCTCTCTCTCCTCTCTCTCTCTCTCCTCTCTCTCTCTCTCTCTCTCTCTCTCTCTCTCTCTCTCTCTCTCTCTCTCTCTCTCTCTCTCTCTCTCGCTCACCTACAGCAGTATTCCAGGGCTAGTCATGGCTATCCACTTGGGGGCCAATCCTCAAGGTGCTCAGGGCATCATCCGCAGTGTTAGGTGTCAGAGATTGACCTGGGACTTGCTGCATGTGAGGCAAATGCCTTAACTCCTATGTTATCTCTCATTATTACTGGAGGGGTTCTCTCTGTGAGCCTTCTAGAGAGCTTGCTTGTCAGCTGCGTGTCTTCCTCTTTCAAAAGCAGGCTTCCCAGACCCACCTCTTCTAGTAAGAACTCACCAAGAGGGCAGACTTTAAGCAAAGCTCAAATGCCAGACACTTGGAGAATGGAGGCTGCCAGGCCATGTGGCAAAGTTCTCTGAAGGCCGATTCTCAGGTATGAGGCATATATGCCCAAAACTTGCTTTGGAGTACAAACTTCTTTATAAACCCATTCAACATACCTTCAGGTTAAATCCAAATTTCCCATCTTCGTCTGGCGTGATACGGATCAAGACCAAGTTATCGTTCTGGAAGGTATAGGAAAGTGGTCAGATGCTAACACCCTCTCCAGGAAATAATAAGGCACTGTGTAGGTGCCAGAACTTAGGACTCAGGTGGTGCCCCTACACAGGGGGGTCTGTATTCCTCACCTTGTCACAGTAGTACTGGCTGGAATCCTCTGTGGAGCCCCCTTTGGTCACCCTGTGGAAGTCCTCTAAGAACTGCGGGTCGACGCCATCGGGAGAGCAGGAGCCTGGAGCATTTGAAGATGAAGACACAGAACTAGATGACTTCTGGGGCGGGCAGCTCTGGGGCGGGTTGCCTTCAGACAGACTCCTACAGCATTAGGAAGGAAGGAAGAGGGATTTTGATCACTGGCTTCATGTGTTGTCTGAACAAACATCACTGACTGCCGGAAACTGGGAGCCCAGGCTTGTCCTCATACTTCAAACCTTAGAGAAGCTTTAATGGCCAGCCCAAGGGCACTGGCCTAATCAGAGTCCTCTGGACACCCCATCCTTACTGCTGATTTCATCTGGCCAAAACTGCATCAGCTTTAGTTTTGGAGAAATGGGGCAAGATAGAGGGGCATGCTGGGAGTTGCTGGCAAAGTGGTTGCCATACAACATGTGGGAGATGTAACCAGAGACTCTGAAGTGTTGAGTGATAGGACCAGCCCATGACAGGCAAGTTCATACATTGTCCTATTGCAAGCATTCATTCTGCAAGCATCAGCCTGGTCCCAGAAAAACTCACAGACATGGATCTGCATTTAAGGGCAATTCACATTTCCTCCCCTCTTTTTTAGTTTTTGAGCCACATCAGGTAATACTCAAGGTTTATTTCTGGCTTCATGCACATGGATCAAACCCATATTAGTTGCCTACAAGGCAAACACCCTACCCGCTGTATATCCGTGCCCACATGATATGACATTTTATTGTGTTTTTTTTTCTTTTCTTTCGTTTAACACAGATTCTCCTGTCTTGTAGAATTGCAATTTTTGATATGACTACAGAGATATCTAATTTCAGTCAAATGAAGATTAGAAAGTCTGAAGAGGGAGCTAGAGCAACAGCATAGTAATTAGGGCATTTGCCTTGCACATGGCTGATCCGTGTTTGATCCCCAGGGTCCATATATGGTTCTCTGAGCCTGTCAGGAAATATCCCTGAGTGCAGAGCCAGGAGTAGTGCATGATTGTAACTGGATGTGGTAACATTTCAAAGATGGTTATTCAATAGGGACACCTAGCTCATCGTTCCAGCACTGAAGGGTGCACAGAGGCAGCATTTCCACTACCATAGTGCAAGCACCATTTTACAGATATAAGGCCTAAAACTGATTGTAAGAGCTTCCTGGGCCCGGGAGATAGCATGGAGGTAAGGCGTTTGCCTTTCATGCAAAAAGGTCATTGGTTCGAATCCCCGTGCCCCATATGGTCCCCCGTGCCTGCAATTTCTGAGCATGGAGCCAGGAGTAACTCCTGAGCACTGCCGGGTGCGACCCAAAAAACAAAAACCAAAAAAAAAAAAGAGCTACCAATGAGGGAGAGAGCAACCCCCTAACCTCCATGTAGGCGCTGGAATAATCTGGGAGGGAGAAGCAGTAGTAATCTTGGGTACATTGATGGGGAGGGGCACTTTGTTTACTTAAAGAAAGATTTCCAGGGGACTGAAGAGACAGTACAGTGGGTACGGTATGGCACTTGACTTGCATGTAGCCAACTTAGGTGCTATCTCTGACATTCCATGTGGTCCCTGAGCACCATCAACAATGATTCATTCCCGAACACAGAGCCATGAGTAACCCAAGTACTGCCCTGTATGCACTCCCTATCTCAGAAGAAGGTAGATTTCCAGGGGTGGTGGTGAGTCATATTTTACAAAGAGTGCATTAGAAAAGTAAACTTAGGGGGCCCGGGAGATAGCATGGAGGTAAGGCAGAAGGTCATCGGTTTGAATCCCGTTGCCCCATATGGTCCCCCGTGCCTGCCAGGAGCAATTTCTGAGCATGGAGCCAGGAGTAACCCCTGAGCACTGCCGGGTGTGACCCAAAAACCAAAAAAAAAAAAAAAGTAAACTTAGGGCCCTTTGGACTAGAACTTGTTTATAATCAGGTTCAACTTCCAAGGCACAGTAAAAATAAAAAAAGACATTCTAAGAGGCTGAACAGCACCAAATTTGATCATGGAATTAATATTTTTTTTGTTGGAGGAGGTTTGGGCCATAACTAGTAACAGTGATAGGGATCAAATTGGGGTTCATGTGTCAGCAAGCAATGTAACCCCTGTCCTATCTCTCTGCCCAAGAATTAATATTTTATCAGAACCCATATTGCTGACTATGAGGGCCTTGCTTCCTTCCCCTAGGGCCCAGAGATCCACTCTAACTCTTTTTCTCCAATAGACTAAGTCTGGTGGACATGGGCATAAGCCCCTTATTTATTTCTACCCAGGCTAGGCCAAGCTAAGCATGCTTTGAAAACTGCCCCATGCCCTTTCCGTGGAGTACCCTGATTGACCTCTCAGACTCTCTCATTAGACTCCCTCTGCAAGAACCACAGAATCTAAAGTTTGCCTCACATCCTCTCTCACTGCCTCATTCTAATCTTATAACAGTCTGAATATATGTGAGAGGGGAGGCATGGCAGGCAGATCTGGCTAACAAGAGAGATGTACCTCCTCTCATGAAGCCAGAGCCTCAAGCCCTTCCCCAAGGGCTTCTGCATGAAAACGGAAGTTCCGGTTTTGATGACACTTCCAATGACCTTACTTAAAATATAGAATCTCATATTCGCACAGAATGAGTCAGAATCTCAATTTATTCAAAGAACCAAGCAACAGATTGGCTGAGAAATAAAACCACTTTACATTCAGGAGAAGACTTTGGCATGAACCATGTTCAAGTTTGCTGGCTGAGGAAAGGGTTACAGAGAGGAAAGAAGGCATTCTGTTTCATAATTTCTCTATCTTATGGTTTTTCAGGGACTGCACCCTGTGGTGGCTGGCTGGGGACTACTTTTGTGCTCAGGAAAGACTACTTGTGGTTCTGGGGGGGAACATATGCGGTGGCCAGGATGGAACAGGGTTGACAAGGCAAGTACCTTATGTCCTGTGTTATCTCTGGCTGTGAGAGAATGTTTTTTAGAATTGAACTTGTATACCAGTGTTAAATTTTCAGAGTGAAATGAAGAGAATTTAATCTGCTGAAAGGAAGCTAAAAATATCCACCTTCGGCCCACCCCAAGCAGGGCAGCTTGGCTGTTCCAACATCTGTGAGAGCACCCATCAGTGACAGCGAGGGGTAGTACTCAGTGGCAGCTGTTCATGATAAAGCCAAATGTGTTTAGGAATCATTCTTTCCAACTCCAGGGGTGGACCTGAATCTTCGATATGAAGAAAATACAAACACCATATGCACTTTAGATGCCCTCAAGCAGAAAAGGGTAATCCTGATGAAAAGGACAGAGGGCGTGCAATGAAAACCAGAAGAACAGGGTGAACACACAGAAGAAAATGCATGGACTCTGGGAAAACTGCAATCCAGTCTATATCCACTGTGTTCACATAATTTTCTTTCTTTTTTTTTTTTTTTGGTTTTTGGGCCACACCCAGTGACACTCAGGGGTTACTCCTGGCTATTTGCTCAGAAGTCGCTCCTGGCAGGCACGGGGGACCATATGGGGAACCCGGGGATCGAACCGCAGTCCATCCTAGGTTAGCACAGGCAAGGCAGGCACCTTACCTCCAGCACCACCGCCCGGCCCCCAATGTTCACATAATTTCTAACCATTTTATTTATGGACTACTGGATTTTAAGTAATTTTACTTTTTCAGTATAATTGTAACACCACTGAACACTGGACAGTCTATATGACATTTGTCTTGTATGATTCCAAAACATATAGAAATCTCAGCCTCACCAGGAGGGATCGCTGGTGAGGGATACTGTCAGGTGTGGCCCCAAAACAAGCAAGCAAAGAAACAACAGTATACCTAAAACAGGTTACAGTACTGCAAAAAATATATATTTAAAGTTATTGGTACCCAGTCCAAGTAAGAAGAGGAAACTTTTTTTTTTTTGTTTTTGTTTTGTTTTTTTTGGGCCACACCCGGTGACGCTCAGGGGTTACTCTTGGCTATTCGCTCAGAAGTCACTCCTGGCAGGCATGGGGGACCATATGGGGGACCGGGGGATCGAGCTGCGGTCCGTCCTAGGGAGGAAACTTTTTAATGATAGTGATTTATTAGATGTTAGCTGGGATTTTATTTGGTTGATCAAGTGCTCTCTATAGGAGGTAGCAATGGGCCTCTCAGCAAGGAAGATGGACAGACAGATGGTGAGGAGGACAGGAAGACAGGAAGTAACAGCAGGTGACCACTAAATGCAGTGCAGGAGGCCAGGAGCAGAGAGGACAAAGGGGGGCTTCCTTCTTGGCTCAGGGCTCTCAGTGCTAAGTGGGAAAGCTCATGGGTGAGGGGTGTATGGGGGACCAAAACTTGCAGGGTGTAGTCTGATGAAGGAAGCAAATCAAAAATGTAGACTAAGGTCTGGAATAATAGTACAGTGGGTAGGGTAGTTGCCTTGCAAGTGGCTAATGAAGGTTCAATTTCTGATATCCCATAAGATCCCCCAAGTTCACCTCTAAGTACAGAGCTAGGAGTAAGTCCTGAGCACCATGGGGGTTGGGGGGCATGAACAAACCAAAGCACAAACATAGACTGACTTAACCCAGTGGCAGAGGGGAGGAAACACCAAGCAAGAGCATGAGGAGACACCAGTCAGAGTGGGGGACACCCGCAACAGCAGGCCTGGAACTAGCATCAGGAGACTGGAAGGGATTGACCACCCCCCACCCTCCATTTCCCTGGGCAGAATCAGGAGGATGCAGAGTCTGGCAGAAGGAGGCTTTAGAACTGCAGTGCACCAGATATCAGAAACAAACCCAGGATAGAATTCACTTCTCCCAAGGGACACAATGATAAGTTAAAACTGGCTGACTGCCCATGAGCAGGTCTCAGAATATGAAACAGAAATATTATTGAAAATACCCCACTTTGTGGGTCCCTATAGATGAAATAGTTCAAGTGGTTGAAAGGAAGAAAATTCAGAAATATGGCTCATCAGAGCACTAAGCTCCTTCACCAGTAGAAACGAAGATATAAATGCTCTGGCTACCTCTTCAGATTTTGAGACACACACAAGAAAATACTTGTTAAATTTCACTTAACTCACATACAAGTTGTGATGAGATTGTCTTTCTGACATATGCCTGCGACAACATCTAACACATGGCCCTGCTCATGGATGACAAGCAGCCAAACCTCAATAAATATGTCTGATTTCCTGGCATGCAAATGATACTGCTCATATGAGAACAGAGACAAGGCCAAATAGGCATCGCATTGTGAAAATTGAGAACTAATGATAACTACCCTTTATCAACGAACTTATGTTGACTCATCTAGTCATCTGTTTTTCAGTTTGTCCACCCATTCATCAACACATGCACGCACCCATCCACTTACCAATCCCATCTATCCATCCACCCATTCATCATCCAACCATCTGTCTACCCCAGTACACGATTACTTAAAGGCCAGGCTCTCTGGAGGGGTGCAGAAGATGAGGTGAACAAAGGTTCTTTCCTTGCCCTCAAAGAGCTGTCTATTTTAAGATGACACAGAAGTAAAAAGTCACCCAATAACATCAGGCTGCAACGAAGATGCTCAGTCTGCTTCACTGGTGGGGTCGGGGAGGGGGGAGACTCCTTAAGCTTGTATCTGAAATTTGACTAAACAGTTCAAACAGATGTTGACTGAGGGATAGGGAGAGAAGAAAAGGCATTCCAGGCAAAACATGGCGGATGTCAATTATCAAAGTCAACACACAAAACCTTGAAAAAGCAGACAGGGCACTACAGTAAAGAAGGTGTCCAGAAGGACATCACATTCTATTTCTGGTGCAACCATAGAGCAGAGGGGTGATGGTGAGAGGGTGGAGAGTGGCTATAAGGATTTGGTGTCATCTAATTCAAAGGACAATAGGTTGTTCAAGGAGAACTGGAAGTGGATATAACTGTGCTGTGTTCTAAGAGCCAAAGGATACAGGCGATATGCATGCTGGGTAGGAGTTGAGATTTCCTACAGATTGGACAATAAAACTGTCTAAAAGAAAAGGCCACTGTGCTTCAGGGTAGCTCTCTGGCACTACTGGGTGAGCAGGTGACAAGGCACAGGGAATTCCTGCATGGACTGAAATGAAGCTGGAAGAGGAGATTGCTAAGATATCTCTCCCAATATAGGAAAGATTGGATATTTGTGTTGGGGGTGATAAATAGGATTTTCCAAGCTAATGCTCAAGGGGCCTCTTGGTGCTACTTAGCCAACTGGGATGGGCACTTCAATACTACAATCCAATGATTATAACTATAATCGGAACCCCAGGCTCCAAAATGAGGATCTGGTGAGATGGGGGTCTGGAAACAGGAAACAGCACACGGTGAAAAGGTATAAGAGTGGGTTCAGGGGCGCGGAAGATAGCATGGAGGTAAGGCGTTTGCCTTTCATGCAAAAGGTCATTGGTTCGAATCCCGGTGTCCCATATGGTCCCCTGTGCCTGCCAGGAGCAATTTCTGAGCATGGAGCCAGGAGTAACCCAAAAACCAAAAAAAAAAAAAAAAAAAAAAAAAAAAAAAAAAAAAAAAGAATGGGTTCAGGAAATCTAACACTCAAGCCAGGAATCCTACTACATAAGCCTTCTGCTCCTAAGAAGGAAAGCAGCTCTGTGGAGGAAGACCAAAGAAATGAGTGCCTGCTTTCTTCTAGCCCCTGCCTTTTTTTTTTTCCACAAGAACCAAGCCACACCCCAGGGTGGGAGAAGAATATCAACTAGGGAATAATATAATAATCCCATCACCAGACCTAACCCTGGGTGTAGTATGAATATTGCTTAGGGTGGGACCAGTAATCCAACAAATGATATGGCTGTGTTGGGCACCACCAGGCCACCCTGGTGGAATGTGAGGGCCTCCAGCTTTATACCTAGCACTGTTCAGAATAAAAATATCTTAATAGTGGAAAAATACATGAAGCTTACTGCCTCAATCATTTTTAAGTGTACAGTTCAATAGCATTATGCGCAATTCATACTGTTGTATGCACAGAGTGGAAATAAAGAGCTGGTAGCAGAAATCCCATGGTGCAGGCTAAAGGCCAGCTCCAAATAAATAGGAGAGGCACCGCCCCATGCTACCCACCATCCCATCTGGAGTCCCATCTCAATACAGCAACAAGGTTTTCCAAATATAACCCAACGGGCTCTAAACTTTGCATTCTGCCAGTGTCTGCTCTTGCAAAGCCCTTTTTTGCTCTGGGAGCTTCTCCTCCTTTTTAAAAAAGAAATCTGTGGTAGGGAGCAAGTTTTGTTTTTGTTTTTGTTTTTTTCCACCTCGGGAACAAGGAAAGGAGCCCAGAAAGGCTCTTGGAACCTCAGGAGTAGCACAAAAGGGTTCAGCCTCCTTGGGCACAAAGCAAACTGCCAGGGACTCACAACTATAATCATAAACTTGGCTGTGTGGCTCTAAATATGGCACCAACTGTGTGCATGACTCATCCCGGAGATAATGTTCGGGGTGCCCAGGCCCCACTGTTCTGGGTTGAGCCCAAATCGAACCACTCTAGTGCTTCCTTTCTCTTTCTTCTCCTTGCTTAAATGGGTACAGAACATTACACTCAATTCTTTCTAAAAGAAGCCCTCCTCACTGCCTGTGATCTTATTCATCTCATTTCTCTGACAGAATACTTCTTTTCTTACCTCTTAATACAAATCTGCTGTATAAAACATGTCAAACATTTCTTAAACATTTTGCAAATATGCACAGAAATAACCACCATGGGATTTTCCCCCCTCCCTACTCCCTTCTTCCCTTCAAATGCCGACTGACTTTCCTTTCTCACCTTGGCACTGGCAGGCCCAGGGAGTCCAGTAACCATGGGGAATCCAGCAGGAGGAGGGGTATCCCCTACCCAGCATGAGCTGAATGTATGGTTCATTCCGCAAGCACAGCACACCGCTGCTAACCTGACTTGGGTGCACTTTGGCAGAGTTGCAGAGTTGGCCGGGAAACTGCCTTTGAATCATCCCTATTCGTTCCTTTGAACATTTATAGCTGCGAACCAGAGTGCCCCAGGATGATCCCTCTTCCAAGGTCTCACAGAGGCAATGCAGAAGGAATCCAACCTCCCGATGTCAAGATGAGCTGGGCCAGAATTGACTTACCTCAAACAGGGTTCTGCTGAAAGATTTTTTGGGGGTGGGGGGGGCGCTTTTCAGTTAGACCCAGTGACACTCTGGGGTTACTCCTAGCTATGTACTCAGAAATCGCTCTTGGCTTGGGAGACCATATGGGACACCCAGGGATTGAACCTCGGTCCGTCCTAGGCTAGCGCTTGCGCCACCGCTCTGGCACCAGGAATTTTCATTTTTGTTTCCTTCTCCAGAGCCTGTGTGCGGGCAGCTCCAGGACTTAATTTGTATAGGATAAGACTCGCTATAATCCCAGGAGGGGTAGCCAGGCTACCATCAGAAGATCTGATGTTGGAAATGTCCTGAGGTTTCTCAGGACCCTCTTGGACCCAAAGCTCCCTTTCTATCAAAGTGACAGGTGCTGAGGAAGACTGATAATATGCTAATTGTCCAAATAGCCTCAAAGACCTCTCTAACTGGCTACTAGGTCCTCTCAATGAGCCAGAACATATGTGTGGCTATCAGTAACGCACGTGGCCTTTGAAAGTGCTCATTCATGACTAGCAGGACAGATCATTGCCACCTTCACCTGCCTCTAGTCCATCCATACATCATCTCTCAAAAGCCACCCAGCCATTAAGTGACACGTGAGCACTGGTGGAACATGCCTGCAGCTGTGATCCCAAGGCAGCTCAATCACTTTCCATTTGAGAAATGTCCTTTTAGATTGTAAACACTAGGGGTAGGGGTGCAATGAAGGTTTGTCTGACACAGCAGCCACTAATATGAGGCTTAGGTGACTATAAGGGGGAAATTTATACATAGAATTCAAGATCGGCCTTATGACTGATGACTGTTGTGCTGTAGTAAAGGGATAGATCCAAACTTCCCAAACTTACTTGGTCTAATCCCTTCTCCTCTATAGAAAACAAAGTCATTATCTCTCTCTCCCAAATGTACCTTTTCTAAGCAAACAAATAGAGAGTACACCTCAAAGTTACTATTGTTCCCGTGTGTGTGTGTGTGTGTGTGTGTGTTTGTGTGTGTGGCTGCTTTCAGAAAAACTGGTCTAGAGGCC
Source organism: Crocidura indochinensis (assembly GCA_004027635.1). Classification (NCBI taxonomy): domain Eukaryota; kingdom Metazoa; phylum Chordata; class Mammalia; order Eulipotyphla; family Soricidae; genus Crocidura; species Crocidura indochinensis. The sequence continues at coordinate 10,039 of PVKC010053220.1, forward strand.
GGAGACATAGCATGGAGGTAAGGTGTTTGTCTTTCATGCAGAAGTCATCGGTTTGAATCCTGGCATCCCACATAGTCCCCCGTGCTTGCCAGGAGCAATTTCTGAGCATGGAGC